>JZKD02S2165978.1:0-10771 GCA_000966675.3 Picea glauca
ACTATTTTTAGCTAATCAGATCCACTTAAGTCAGTGATCTGCATGCTATATATGTAACCTCCATTTGTTTGTTAAGCAATGAAAAACGTTTTGTGTTGTGTGAATTAATTCTTCCCATTTTAACTGGCTGGAAAAACCTCTCCATTATATATTCCACGTGCTACTTCTCTTTGGAAATGCGTGGACCCTTATAATATGATTGATAACTACCCTAAGGAATCCTAGGAGGAATTTCATAAATATATGTCAAGTCTTAAAGCTAGTGAAGCAATGATGAAAGCAGAGAGGTGGTATCAATCAGCATTAATGTTGAAGTCATTTTACTGTTGAATTTATATTATTTGGAAAATATGAAACTAAGAGGAATTATACATATGTTGCAGCTAGCTTTAGATAATAGGTGGTGGATATCCCATCATCAGTCAGGGTGGCGGCCCTTACCTATTACAACTTCCAATAGACCCCTGTGACAGATCTTTGACCGCAAGCATGAATCCTGAGTCATTTTACATTGCAAATATCGATTACATAAGTATATGTCCTAAATTACGTATAATAGATGTAAATACGTTGTATAGTGGTATGTTGGTATATGTAGATTGTTCAATATTTTTATGCAAGATGCTTGGATTATTATTCTGACAGGTCCAAGGTAAGGAATTCAGTTATAAGTTGGTACTGTAGAAAGTATTGGTAAATTCCTTTTCTTACCTAGAATCTTATTATTCTGACAGGTCCAAGGTAAGGAATTCAGTTATAAGTTGGTAAATTCCTTTTCTTACCCGGAAGCACAATGCTCAAGACTCTGGCTGGTATATATCAGGGTGATCGATTGATAAGTTCTGTGTATCAATATTAAGCCATACTTTTGCTTATTTTAATCCATAGCCTAAAACACAGCTTTGGATATCTCAATATGTCTACCATACCCCAAAGTTTCTGTTGGAAAAAGAAATTAAGGAGGGATTGATTCTCTGTTTATTTGATATGATAACCTGAAAACTACTTTCATGAAGGTGATGCGGTTGAATTCCTTTGCTTACTGCAAATCCTACTATCCAAGATATCGCCTTACTTGGATACCTTTGGGTTAGAAAAATCTTTCCTCCATGTTGTTTGAATTTAAATTTCTTTTCAAATTTGAGCTACCTTGAATCCGATAAAGTTTGTGTGAAACAAATGGGTTAAACTATGTATATTTTATAGAACGAAGAATTTTCCAATCTGCTGAAAGGTACTTGTGCTTTACTTGTAGAGGATCTTAGTCTATGTAAGGTATGTATAGAGTACGGACTATGTGTATCCTATTTTTACTAAATTTCTACTCACCAATTTGCTTTTGGCCAAAGCCCCTCTTATCTTTGAGAAAATTATTGGTAGAGACATAGTTGAAGGTGTTGCAAGAGAATCAGATGTTGTGTTAGAGGCTTTGGTTACGACTCTTCTAAATTCCCTTTCAGTAGAGCATGGGTAAGATGCCAATGCTACTCTTAATGGTGCAAGCTTTAAAAATTGGTCAGGAAAGCTAGTAGTTCCAATGGTTGAGGTTTTTCATGAGTGGTTGAACAAGGGAAGTTCATTCCTTTTGAAAACATTATAGCGGATAGATAAATATGCCAAAAATGATTTTTCTTAAAGCAAGTTTTTTACAGGAAAATCTCATTTGGATGCAAATTTTGTTGTTTTTACACACCCTTTTAACTTGCATCTTCATTCTTGTTTTACAACAGTTTTGTGCAAGACAAGAAATATCTTTTATGGGCAAAATATTTGCCAAAAGGTGTGCAAACTGCCTCTATTTGTTTTTCTCTAACTTGAAATGGTGATTCTTTTCTCATGCAATTTCTGAATTTCATTCTTGCATCATATCCATTTTGGTTCATGGAGAGTTCGACATTTTTTTTCTCAAGCATTTTCCTTTGTTGTATGAGGGATCTTTGCATATTGTTTGGTCAAGAAAATGATTCCCAACCTGGGCAAGGCTGGATGTATGGGTTGGGGAAATCAAAGACGTATTTTTTGTTTCTTTAAAACCTCTAATTTTCCCTTAAATACCCATTAAAATGCAATCTGGAAGTTTATCATCAAATCATTTGTAAAAATGCTTCAATGAAAACATTTTTGTTGAACCTCTTATTTCCTTGAACTCTCTTGCTTAATATTGAATTAGAATATAACCTTTAGAATGTTAATTGATTTTGATTCTCGATATGTCCATTACCCTCATTTATATATGCATGTGGAAAATAATTGTTTTCAAATTATATAATGTTGCATTCTTCTACATTGTACAGGGTGAATGATAGCTCTTTCAAGTATCTTTGTGAGCACCTCTTTTCTTAACAATAATGAAAACAAATCATGTTCTTGTTTGTATAAAAAAAATGTTTGGTTGTCTTGCAATGTTGACACTGTAATGGAAAGCAAAACTTAGTAAGTGATGTTTCTTCCCATCACATTCATTTGAGAAGATATGGTATGATAATAAGTTACTTATAAAGGAAAGAAAGAGGGGGAAAACAAATTTGTCTTGTTGGGCACCTTCATTGAATAATTTTTCCTTGATTGAAAGAGATATTCCCAAGAACTTTTTGTGATGAGTGAAATGTTCATAGGCATTTATTCTCATGGTTTAAATTTCCATTTAATTTTATACAATATGGGGTATGTATTTCAAATATGTGTAGGAAAAAATATCACTCACTTAAATAGCCATACCATTTGTGCAACATTAAGTTCTTAAAAAACTTTTTATTGATTGTTTTAATTCACAATGGTTTATGAAAAATGTTTTTGGTGAGTTAAAAAAATGATTACTTATGTATGTTAGCCTCATAATCTTAAAGTTCTATAGTCTAAGTATTTTCTAGTTTAAATATTTTTAGAAATTAGTTTATTCTAGCTTGTTAGGATAAGGACAACTAGCTTCTTTGTAAAGGAAACCTATCATACTCATGTGATTATGTGATTGGTTGTTACCCTAGATTTTAGTTTAAAGTTGAGCTATATAAACAAGATTTTTCTTCAAGTGATGTTAAGTAAAATTACATGTATGAGGACACTTTGTCAACATGGTATCATAATCTTCTCTTACCCCCATGGAGTAGAAATTGAAACTTTCAAAATTTGAAGGGGGGGAATTGGTAAACAATACAAGGTACATGAAATTGATTGGAAGTCTCATTTATTTGAGAAATACTCGACAATATTTGTCATATTCAGTTAGTATACTTTCAAGGTTTATGTAAGAACCAAGGGAAAGTCACTGGAATTCAGCAAAAAGGGTATTGAGATACATTCAGGGTACAAAAGATTTTGGTCTTCTCTAGAAAAGAAACAAAAAATTTACACTTGTTGGATATTTAGATGTTGATTTTGTAGGTGACATTGATGATAGAACATCCACTTCGGGTTATTTAATGAATATGGGTTCAAAAACAATATCTTGGAATTGCAAAATGCAGACAACAATTGTTAATTCTTCAGCAGAGGCAAAGTACATATCATCTTGGGAAGGAGCATGTGAGATTGTATGGCTATGCAGAATTTTACAGGATCTTGGTGAAACTCAGAAATCACCAACTACTTTATTGATCAATAGTCAATCAACGATAAATATGGCCAAGAATCCAATATTTCATTCAAATACTAAGCATGTCAACACCAAGTACCACTTCATCAGATCGCTCATCATCAAAGACATCATCAAGTCTCAGTTTTGTCCATCTAAAGATCAAACTTCAGATATTTTTACCAAAACTCTTGGTAGAGTAAAGTTCACTAAGTTCAGAGATGAACTTGGTATTTGTAAATACGAACTTTCGGATTAAAGGGGGAAATGTTAGCCTCACAATCCTAATTTTTTGCAGTCTAACTATTTTCTAGTTTAAATATTTTTAGAAATTAGTTTACCAGGAGGGTCGATAGTTTTAGAGGCTTTTGTTGGAAACTAGAAAGACATGAACCCTAGGTCAATAAATCAAATGATAGAGTAGAACTAATAATTAGTAACCAACAAATGGTTCCATTCCATTGGAAGGAACATAGGAGGATTCAGTAGATGAGATAGGAGGAGCGAGAAAGGAGCAAAGAAAAGAAGAGATAAATGAGCCATTAGAAGGGGATGTTGAGACCGTGGAACCCCACAAAAGAAGAAATCGAAACTTGGTTGAGAACAAAAGAGCTAGAGTTTTCACATAAAGACAATATAAACCCTAGAATCACACCTCGCAAATACTTGGACAAATACATGTTTATTGATTTACACAAAGTCTTTTTCTGTGAGTTTCCGCATCTACTGCAGGAGTGGATACTAAGGTTGAAGGATAACCACACGATGAAACAGATTCGACAGTTAGAGTGGACCCCAGTACAGATTGAGTAGTTACAGTAGGTGAACAACAAATTCACCAACGCGGTAGACTTTTGGCTTGACAGTATTGTGGCAGGCTTCATAACAAAGTTTGTAGTTGACATAGCGAAGTCATACAACACATCGGAGCAAGAATTTATATGCGGACCTCGAGGAGGGTACATTTGATCATTGTATACTTCTATTAAGATATTGTTAAATAACAAAGGGGTAATGGAAATGGAATCAGACAACTAGACTTCCTTGCGTGCATGGGGGAAGGGGGGAAGCACTGACAGAGTGAGGATAAATGGAAGGAGGGAAGGATAAAGGCAAGAAGGAGGAGGAACCCTTAGACCCGATCATGATGGACGACGACCAGATCAAGTGAATCTTGGCGTCAACGGGAAAGACGCATAGTAGAGCACCCTACCAATATAAGGTGAATACCAAGAAGAGAGCTATAGCCACGAGGGAAGGCTTGGCGAGTGATGAGGAAGAGGTAGAGGATCTTCGGGCTGTGGGGCATATTGAGGAAATCCTACGCGCAACATATGAGAGGAAAATGAGAGGTCCAGGAATGGGAGGAGAAGGTAGCCATCCTATCCATATTAATGTCAGTGTGGAACCCATAAACCCATGTGTGACTAATACACCAAAGAGAACACCACCATTTAGACAACCGCAGTTCAGAGGAATTTTGACAGGAAGAAGTACATCTACACAAGGAACAACAACTGGAGGAGATAGTTCAGGCAACACTAGTCAAGTACATACACCGTGCAGAGGAGGTAGTAGTTCAATATTCATAATGGCAAGACACGATCCTACCATCAGGTTACCAACATTTCTGGGAGAAGAAACATAAGACCTTGAGAAACACTTGTTCATTTGTGCAAAGATTTGGGAAGCAAAACAAATCACTCATGAAGATACCAAACTCGTGCAGCTAGCTATTAGGCTAAGAGACCATGCACTAGACTGGTACATGAGTCTAGACATAAATAGTGTCCCTGGGATGACCATGACACTCGTAGACATTAAGAAGTTACTGATTAATGAGTTCCAGAAGCCGAGTTCAGAGGATCAATACATGAACGAGATGATCAAAATAAGACAGAAACCAGGAGAGTATGTATGGGATATTGACTAAAGATTCAAGCGACTGAAGGGAAAGATAAAATACCTCATGACCGATATGCAACATCGACACTTGTTTGTCAATTCACTACTCCCACACTTAAAATACCCTTTACAACAACAAAAATTTCAAACGCAGGCAGAGGCTCTGTAGGCATCCTTGCAACTAGAAGAAAACCAGTACCGATAGACAGACCCAACTATCGAAGAACTTAAGGAGGATTTGAAGAATCTCACGTTCCAGCTGAACCAAAATAAGAACAAGGCCAAACGAAAAGTCATTTGGTGTACAACGTGCAGGACGGAAGGACACCACAAGAACAAATGTCCAACGTTAGCGCCGTATATGGAAGCAGGAATGTCGAATCCATTACCAACGGGAAGATTACGGTGCCAATTATGCAAGAAACCAGGTCATGACCCTTATCACTGCAAGATGATGCAGAAATACCAGATAGTCCCAAAGATTTCATATTGCACCTTTTGCAAGTCAATGGGCCATGATGATAAAGATTGTAGAACTATGGAGTTGATGCGAGAAAGGACATCAGATGCATATAGGGTACAGGCTGAAATGATGACTGGGCAAGTAGCGCCATAGTTCAATCAAGCCCCAACTCCATACAACACTGCGCAATAACAATATAATACTATGAAACAACCATACAATAACATGCAGCCGCAGTACATACCGACACAACCCCAGTATAATACCATGCAGTATAATCAAGCACCTCAGTATAACGCGTCGAGAGGTGTTCTAGTAGTCTACAGAGGAGGAGGATGAGCCATAGGAGGCTTTGGACGAGGTAAAGGACCAGTCACATGTCACAATTGTCGGCAACCGGGACATTATGCAAGGGAATTCCCGCTTCCACCAACAACTTGTATGTATTTTCGTGCATCGAACCACGATACAGAGGAATGTCCGACACTACTAGTGAAGATTCAGGAAAAGAGGAACCAAAACAATCAAAATGTTCAGTGGATTTCAGTCGAATCAAGGGATGAAGGACGAAATATCAACATAGTTACCTGTGGAGGAGCTAAAACAGGCACTGACTCAGTTTGATATGAACCAACGAAGAACCAATGGGTAAAGAAGAACATTGAACCAAGAAAGAATTTCGACGCACAAAAGGAAAATGAGAACGAGGACATAACGTCGAATTCAACTGCGCAACCACACAAGGAAGAACTAGAATATAAGATGCCTCCATCATTGGATCATACCAACGAAATTCATCCCAAGGGACAAGTAAGTACAATCAAAGGCCTTTTGCAATCATGTGTAAAAGTATTAAGTGATCCATCATCTGTGAAAATATTGCAAAACATCCTTGAAAAGTGTAGCAGCGAGACGGAAGGAAAGCTAGAACCTAAAACAATTAATCACCTACACACAAAAAGAATAACAAGTAGGGAATTTAGACTGAATGCTAACATTGGGGATTTCAATATGGGAGACATTATACGAGATCTAGGATCTGAAGTGAATGTATTACCAAAGAAGACATGGAAATGCATGGGAGAGCCCACATTAAGATACTCACCTATTCAATTGAAACTAAAAAAATAGCACAAAGTCCTACCAATAGGTAGACTGAAAGGAGTGACAATAGATCTTGATGGAGTGCACACTAAAGTAGATTTCAAAGTCATTGAAATAGTGGACGACACAACACCTTACCCAACATTTCTTGGTCTGGATTGGGCGTTTGAAAACCAGGCCATAATCAATTTGAAGATCAAGAAAATGACATTTGAGTCCGAAGAATATAGGGTCATCGCACCATTAGACCCATCAGAAGGGGAGAGTTTTGTAGAACCTACTTGCCTAGACTTAGAGGAAATCAACCAATTATACAAAACAACTGCGTGCGATGAGGATTACGTAAACCCAACTACAGATGAGGTACTCAGTTCATGGAGAATTACTTCATGTGCAACAGAATCAAACATTGGTTTAGAGAACTGGCAATAGATACTACATGAAGTATCCACACAAAGATATGCAAGAATAGACCACACAGTAAGATGGATAGGCACAAAAATCAGAGAACCACCCAGCTTCCACAGAATAAATGATTTGGAAACATTCTTGACACAGTACAAAGACATGGTTTTAGAGAAACAGAGACTGTTAGCACTTGACTTAGCACTAAAGGCCACACCAGGAATATGGTGGAGTGCACACAAAGAGACAATCACAGACTGGTACCAATGTAAGCGGTTACCGCGCATAAGGTTCGACGTAGAACAGAAAAAACAACAAACAAGAGAAATATGAAGGACACAGAGAACCAACGAAACACTTGGAGGCATGTAGAATGGTGTGGAAAATGACACCATGAGAGAAATGGCCTCATCACTTCATACATACTCTAGATGGCATACCAACGAATTGGTATACAGACCAGGAATTACGCAAAGAAACTACGACATGGATGACATTGCGACATAATTTCACAGTCCCTTTCTCATTTGAGCATGAGAACCCCAACATAGATGCAACCCTTAAACAGATCAGAGTAATATTCCTTAAAGAACCAGAAAAAGAATTTATCAAAGAAGAGAAACAGTGGAATAAACAGATAGTCAAGGAACTATTTTCATGTTACCATGTACAGGAGGAAGCACAAGACAAAGATGATTTGCGCGATATTCCGATCAAAGAAGTAGAAGGCGAAAGAGATGTGGAGGGCCCAACCATCGAATCAGAAGTCATTTCCATGCCAATCAAGGTAAAGAAAGTTAACATTGAGACAACTGAGCAACCCTAAATGACCAGCATTGGAGATTACTGAGATGAGAAAATAGTAGAAAGTATCACAAAGTTTTTATGCAAATACAACAACCTCTTTCCCACAACATTCACAGAGATGAAGGGTATAGCCGAAGAACTAGGAGAAATGTAGATACCACTCAGACCTGAAGCGAGACATATTAGACAACGACCCTACAGAATGAACCCAATATATAAACAAAATGTCAAAGATGAGAATGACCGAATGCTCGAAGCTGACATTATAGAACTAGTTGAGGAGTCATAATGGATAAGCTCGATGGCAGTACATGACAAGAAACAAGGAAGAGGGATCAAGATATGTGTCGACTTGAGGAAGTTGAATGATGCATGCCTACACGACCCGTTCTCTACACCGTTCACAAATGAAGTGTTAGAGAACATGGGAGGACATGAATCTTACTCATTCACTGATGGATTCTCGGGCTACCATCAGATTAAGATAGCATAGGAGGATAGACACAAGACCACATTTGCGACATAATGGGGATATTATCAGTACACAATCATGCCTTTTGGACTGAAGAATGCACCAAAAATATTCTCCAGAGTAGTCATTGTTGCGTTTAAGGAATTCATCCATTATTTTCTTTAAGTATACCTGGATGATTGGACAGTCTACAACCCATTGAAAAACCATGTAGAATTTTTACAACTGATGTTAGAAAGATGCAGACAATGCCATATATCACTAAATATCAAGAAATGCATATTTGGAGCACCGTTTGGGATACTATTGGACCACATAGTATGCAAACAAGGTTTATCAGTAGATCCAGTAAAGATCATAATCATTGTTAACTTTATAGAACCAAAACATGTCTGTCATCTAAGAGAAACATTAGGACACACAAGATATTACTGGATATTCATAAAAGGATATGTGCAAATCATAGCACCAATGGAAAATTTGTTAAGGAAGGATGCAAAGTTTCAGTGGTGCGATGAGTGTCAACATAGTTTGGATACCTTGAAGGAAAAAATGGTTACCGCGCTGATATAAGTATTTATAGACTGGGAAAAGACATTCCATGTGCATGTAGATGCATCAACGATAGCACTCAGAGCTATCTTGTCACAACCAGGAACAAGAGACTTGGATCACCCAATAATGTTCACAAACATAAAGTTATCAGATTCATAACAGAACTATAAAACGAAAGAAAGAGAAGGCCTAGCCATGGTCTATGCACTGCAGAAGTTCAGGCATTACTTATTGGGAAAACACTTTAATATGTTCACAGATCACTCAGCCCTGAAATACCTAGTCAACAAGCCAGTGTTGGGGGGGAGAATATATCGATGGTTACTACTATTCCAAGAATTTGACTTTGAAGTAATAGTTAAACTAGGGAAATTGAATGCAGAGCCTGACCACCTATCGAGGGTCACAAATGGAGAAGAACCTACGAATCTAGAAGACAACTTTCTAGATGCATAGTTATTCTCAATACATATTGTTGATGAATACTTTGCAGATATCATTCAGTACTTGAGTACAGGTACTGCACTAGAAGACTATAGCACCGTGCAGAAGAAAAACTTAGTAGTCCGCGCTATCGACTATCAACTGATTGCAGGATAGTTATATAAAATGGGCGCAGATAACATCTTGCGAAGATACACGTTAGAGCACGAAATACCAAGAGTCTTAACAGAAGCCCACGAGGGAATAACAGAAGGGAATTATGCGGGTAACGCTATTGCACAAAAGGTATTGCAAGTAGGACTATGGCAGCCAATGATTCATAGAGACTCGAAGGAGCATTGTCAAAGATGCGATGTCTGTCAAAGGGTAGGAAAACCCAACATAAGGGACGAGATGCCACTACGACCACAAGTAACGTTACATGAATTTGACAAGTGGAAAATAGACTTTGTGGGACCAATCAACCCACCGGAAAAAAGAACAGGGGCTAGGTACATTATCATTGCGATGGAATATTTAACAAGATGGGTGGAAGCCGCACCAGTAAAATCTTGCAGCCCAGAAACAACAACGCACTTTTTGTTTGAACAAGTAATCACTCGTTCAGGTGCCCAAGAGTTTTGATGAGTGACCAAGGCACGCACTTCATAAACAACACCATCTGCGCGATGACTGAAGAGTTTGAAGTCCATCATTAGAAGAGCACACCGTGTCATCCACAGGCAAATGGCATAGTGGAAGCCTTCAAAAAAATTCTAGAGAATGCACTGACAAAGATTTGTAACGTCAACATAGACGACTGGGACCTCAAAGTACTAGTAATATAATGGGCATACAGGACTACATGCAAACATTTGACAGGGAACACGTCATTTAAAATGGTTTATGGCCAAGAAGCAGTAGTGTCATTAGAATTTTTAGTACCCAGCTTGCATGTAGTAGCTATCACATAAATGATAGAACGAGGCACATTATAGGAGAGACTTAATCAATTATTGACCATGGAGGAAGACCGAATCTTGGAAGGATTCCATCAAAAAGTGCA
>JZKD02S2165978.1:29809-42726 GCA_000966675.3 Picea glauca
AGAGGCACCTGTCTTGGCAGCTGGATTTCTTCAGTTGTTCATAGTAGATACTTTAGGAGAGTTGTTTAGCATGTGGTTCTCAAAATTCCCTCGAATCTCTGATGCAGAGTCCTTTTCCAGCAAGTTGTTATCCATTGATATTCTGGAACTTCTTTATAACCTGTGAAAAATGACCTGCTCCGTCCTTGGATTCCAAAAATGATTTTTATGCTTTCAACAGCTAACTCGCCTTATGATTTGCTGGTTAGCTGGTGAAAGCACTGCCTTTCACCAGCTAACTGGTTGTAAAATTACGCTGTGCGCTGGTGAAAGCTCTGCCTTAGCCCAAAATGAACTTTCACCTCCAAAACTGCGATTTCAACAAAAACTCAATGTGTCTCTGCTTTATCCCCTTGCATGTTCACAACAACTTGAGCAAGAACTTGCAAATCTGGGTGTGATTTTTTCTTTTTCTTCAATTTTCTGATTCTCCTTTTAAGGCGCTTTGCTAGCCACCGTAGACCGTTGTAGTCTTTGGTGATCTTCTGTTTCCTCTTCTTTTCCTTGACACTTTCACGAGCCATATTTTCAAATGCAGCATTGGTTTCTGCAAAATTATTGGACAACTTCTTATATCTTTCCTTTATTACCCTCTCTAAGATCTCCTGCTGAGAGATCACTTCTTTGAGATGCTTGATTTTCTGTGTTTTCTTCGACTTAGTGCTCTTTGATGTTTCTCCTTCCTCAGTGTGAGTAAAGGTGTCATAATTCTATGAAAACTCAATTGAATATTCAACACTCTTGATGACAGGGCTCTGATCTTCTTGCTCTGGTTCTAAGTCTGTGTAGGGCAGGTTTAAGATGTTTGTTCTCCTTTCTGTAGGCTGCTCTGTAGTAGTCTCAAAATTCAATTTTTTCTTTGACCTGTGAGATTTCACACCAGAGATTCTATCTTCTGGAGGTCCTGGAAGGGTTCTCCTCTTCCTCGAGCTTCTTTGAGGAGTCAATTGATTCTTTCCTGGCTTCCTCTGTTCATTTGCAGGCTTATTTTGAGTTTCAAAGCCCTCCCAAAAAAGAAAATGTTGCCAGGTCCTTCCCTTATGTCTTATCTCTTCCAGAATGATCAATTTAATAAGGCCAAAGTGGCACAGAGTGTTCTTCATTCTTAGGGGTTCAACTCTAATCTTTTTATAGACCTTAGTTAAGCTCTTATGCAAGAACAAAGGTAGGTTTAGGAGAGTTTTACCTGTGAAATGGTTTAAGAGCTTGAAGTGATACAACATCAGTTTGTCATACCTGCCTTCTGAAGTTATTTAGAGTTGGATGCCCTTAAACAAATCCTGCCACTCATCCTCTAAATGGGAAACTGGCATGCTCTTCTTCCATGAACTATGTCTAAATTCCTCCTTCAAATATGCTCTGAAATTCAAGTTTTTGGTGGCAATCGTTTTGAACCAACTCTGGCCCGAACTTGGTAAGTTGGTTGCTGCAGTGATGGCAGCTTCATCCACAATGATCTCCAAGGACCCAACACAAGCTTTATTCCCGTCAAACGTTTTAGCATACGCTTCTGTTGTTAATTGATGACAAACATTCTATAACCTTTCAACAAATTCCATACAAACTGCGTTTGAGAAGTGTTTCTGCACTTCTAGATGCGTCTGTAGGAAGGATAGACTGTCCAACTCTTTTCTCAGTAAAGACCCACTGCGTCTCCTCTCCATCTGCAACTCAAAATCTTAAACGAATCTGTGCACCAATCACTGCAAACTGTTGTTCGGGCCAAGGTCTCGCGCTGGTGAAAGCACTCGGCTCTGTCTTTCAATAATAGAAACTTAGCATGCATTTGTGAGTGATGCGTGTTGGGGAAGCAATGAACCAATTTTATGTTGTCAGCCAGGTAGTACAGCTCCTGTACCTGTGATAATGGATTCGAATTTGCCATTTCCGACGCCATGATTGTGAAGCATGCATTACTGAACAAGATCTGATTTGGACGTGCAACTCGAGTTTCCATGATTATCCACTTTCACCAACGCATCGTTTTTGATTGCATGACGTGGGTTGATCGTATCATCATTTGATTTTTAAAACGTGGATAAAATGCACGTGATTCCCTCTTTCACCAGCTAATGTCCCGTGAGAAACGCTCCTCGACTGTTGAAAATCCCCGCTTTCACCAGCGCACAACCCGTGAGAAATGCTCCTTAGCTGTTGAAACTCACCACTTTCACCAGCTAACTATCACCTTTAAAACATAAGTTAGTTTTTGAAAGAATTTTATGAAAATTTTAAATAGAATACCTTTATGGGTCATCTTATTTCTAAGAAAACAATCAAAACCTAAGTCTTACTACTAGAAAAATTCAAACAAATTTGAGAACGCTACCAATAGCCATGCTATCAACCACAAAATGCAACCATAGTAGCGGGTTCATTTTGGGAGCTAACACAACCCACACTGATACTGGAATAAATTCAGCAGCCAGCAACAGAGGCCACAAATGTAGATACAGACACAACGGTGTAGGAACCGCAGATCCATGAAGCAGAAACCCGAAAGGAGGTGCAACCATAGAATACAGAAGCAACTCCGGAAGCTAATGGCACAACACCAAATTTGACAACAACAATGGAGCTAGATGAATCTCAAACGACCATCTCAGAACACCCAATAGGGGAGACTACAGATGATGTATCGTCTTGGTCGGAATGGCATACAGAGGGACAGCCAGAAGCCGCTGGAACTTCGAGCCAACCATCACAGCAGAAGGACAAGATAAAGATACCAAGTTCACCATGCAAGAAACCTATAGCAAAAATTGTTCTACCATGCATACCAGCTAGGGTACAAGTAGGACCAAAGCTACTAGGTCACATCAGGAAGCTCAAATACTCAGACCATGATGTAGCAGATGAAGCCAAGTTCCCGGAACTTGCGCAGAGGGTATTTATACAAACCATAGGCACAACTCATCTTGGAGAAACGATTAACCAACCATACCAGTGGGCAATTGGGCTAGAGAAAACACAAATATTAGGTCTGCTGAACCTACCACATTTTGGCAGAGGCCATAATACAACAACATGTGTCAAGAATATGTTAGAAGTCACACCTTGAGGGGACATATGGTTGGACAAACCCGTCTCCATAACTGTTGAGCTTATTCCGCAAATAACAGGTTTACCAATTCAGGGTATGGATCTCGCATTGTTTCTGGATGACAAATCCAATGAGAAAGTGTTGGTAGAAGAAATGAATAAGTATGGTACCTCCAGGGGGACGAGAGGCATCATCATCAAATGGATCAACAGTGCAGCCACACAATTGGGCACAAAAATATTAGACTGCAAGTTGC
Organism: Picea glauca; assembly: GCA_000966675.3. Taxonomy (NCBI): domain Eukaryota; kingdom Viridiplantae; phylum Streptophyta; class Pinopsida; order Pinales; family Pinaceae; genus Picea; species Picea glauca. The sequence goes on from JZKD02S2165978.1 coordinate 33,148, forward strand.
TAAGAAAATGTCACAGGGAGGAAGTACCAGCTAGAGTCATTGCAGTTGCAGCCCAGCCCGCAGAAGGCACCTCATTGAGATGGGCACCATACTTATTGAACTTTTTCCTAGAGGACTACAAGGATGCGTAGGACCTAGGAACAAATTTCCACTACTCATGGCTGATTACTTTAATAGCCTTCATGGGATGGCAAGAATCGGGATATGTAGTTTTTTGTACCAGACCATAGCCAGCGGGAGCGAGGTATCTATAGCTGAAGAAGGGAAAAATTCTAGGCATAAGAGGGAGAGTGGGATCATATTTGAAGAATACCTATGATACATATAGGAAGCCATCAACCGATCATGGAGAACAACACCAAAGGTTGTCATGTGATACACAGACATCACTAATTTCCAGGCCACATGACAAGCAATGTGGATAGAGGCAACGAAGGAACCGACTAAACAATGGCTACAGATGCGCTACTACATCACAGAGGGTGATATTGATATGGTCATTAATGAATGGCCCGACGAATGGAATATTATAGCCATCACCCAAGAAGTACTACAAAGAACAACAAAGGAAGAGGCAGAGCAAGGAGAAACACAGCCTCCAGAAATCCAAGTGCCCAAGCAACCACGAATGGGCCAAGGAAATCCAACACAAATAGATGAAGGACCAAAGAAGAAAGGAAACCAGAAGGGGAATAAGTAGAATACAAAATCGACCAAGGAACAACAGAAACAGACTGAGAGAGTGTAGGAGACTACCTCAAATCCCAACACACAAGAACCAGGGGGAAATAAGAGACCAGCCACATAGGCAGGAGGTGCGCACAAGAAGTCAAAGGCACAAAGAGCACCACAAAAATACATGATCATGGAGGATGATGGGGAAATGATCGCTAGAATGGTCCAGGATTGTCTAGCTGAGGACTTCGACCATGCAACACATCACAGGGACAAACTACAAAAAGAGCTGGCAGAAATGGGACAGTTCCTTAAGAAATTTGGGGAAGTACAAATAACAAGAAATAACAGGAGCATAGAGCCATCAACACCACAAACTGATGAAAGAGTGGATGTAGAAGAATGAGATCCAGTCCACTCATTACCACATGCAAACATAACGGTCTACATCACACCTAGCATGTTGCGCATGGATGAAATCATGGGGCAGACACCCTTGAAGGATTTAAACCACATCCAATTGGTCTTGACGTGGATGCCATCAAGGGCACTACACAAGTTGCAGGTTAGCGTCAACCACGAGGTTCAGTCTCGCTCACACAGAAACTTAGTCGAATTACAACAAGCAACAAAGAAGAGGGAGGCGCTGGAAAATTTTTGTGAGCAGGCCAATTTCGAAACTCAGGAGGAAAAAGAACGCATGAACGAACTGGAACGAAGAGTAGGAGGATTTTTTGAGAAAGTTCCAAACACTGCACAAGGGAATGAACTTCTAGTAGAATAAAATGTTGATTAGAATGCGTAGGCCATTGAGCAATATCAGAAGAAGATTGAGAATCTCCGAGAACAACTCATACCCACCACTCCACCATCAGTGAAGGATAAAAGGAAGCAGGAAGAAACAACGCAGTTGTAGGAGATAGAGCAGCAAGTTAGCACAACAACTAAATTTTTCGATAAAGAAACACAACTTTGGACAAGGTTGGAGGAAGATCCACAGGTCCAACGGTGGGACAAGGAAGAGGAAAGGATCAATACAACAATCCAAGAGATCAAGAAGAAGCAGAAGACCATACCAATCCCAGAACATGTCAAAGGGGTGCAAGAGATTAAGAAATTGAAGGCATAGCTAATATTTGCACAAACCCATAAACAAGAGCGTCAGGCTCAAATGGAGCCATTACAGGAGAAGGTAGAAGTAGTACTGGCACAGGTAGAGGAAGCTAAGACACAGATAGCAAAAACCTAGGAAAAATGTGTAGGATTTCTGAGCGATGAAGTGGCAGTCCAGGTAGTGGACACAATCAAGGATAAGACCGCGCAGGCACTGACACAAACAACTGAGCTCAAGGAAAAGTTCCAGACAATCACCAAGGAGATTGAGGAAGCTCAAAAGGATTAGATGGCTCAGGATGAGCCACATGTTAGTGTTGGGGGGCTGTTGGAAACAGGACAAATTGGAAAGAAGGATGGCCGAAGTGGAAAGATGGATGATCGTGTGGAAAGAATGTGTGCAGAAACTGAAGTAACAGTTGGAGGAAAACACAACACACACACATGCAAGAAGGCATGCAGAAGGAAAGCGATAGCTGGAAGGAAAAACAACACATGCACATGGGAGGAAGACCTAACTTTAGTAGGGTTAGGGTTTCGGTAATATATTGTAAACGAATGAAGAGCCCGAAATATATAAATATAGATAAGTAGGTATCATAGGGGGTTCCTTCTTGTTAGTTTGATTTTGTATTGTTACATCAAGATATGCACGAGTCGATGTGAATTGTAATGTTGTTATGTACTATTTTGTAAGTTGTTGAGCTAGAGGAGAGGAGAGAAGGGAGATATAAGGATTAGATCATAGGCTGAGGATCCTGGTGCGATCTAGTTCTCCTCATATAGATCTTACTCATCTGAGGAGAATTGTAAGCGTGCGGCGCGAGATATGCAGTACTACCATAATAAAATATCCAAGAGACAAATCTTTGTGGACATAGCCTGGGAGGGGGTGAACCACCGCAACACTTGTGTGATCCAAGAGACAAATCTTTGTGGACATAGCCTGGGAGGGGGTGAACCACCGCAACACTTGTGTAATGGGATGAATGTATGCATATATTTACCATCTCTTCAGTAGTTATTTGTTATGCTTAATGAATGAATGAGTTGTTACATTGCTTGTTTAAATACTATTGCAATATTGAGGGAATAAGTCATGAATAACAATAAGTTGCAATTACAAGTTATAATAAATAGTATAGAATACCGATCCCATATCTTGCGCTCAATCCTAGGCTGTAAACACATGATTCTTACAACCACCCATTAAAGCTATCTCGGGTGAGACTACGTGGTGCATTCTATGTGTTGCGTTGCCTTTTGGTTTACCAGGAGGGCCGATAGTTTTAGAAGCTTTTGCTGGAAACCCGAAAGACATGAACCCTAGGTCAATAACTTAGATGATATAGTAGAACTAATAATTAGTAACCAACACCAATCATATTTATTCATAGTAAATTAATTAAGTAAATATGACATCAAACTAATTGATGAGCCTTAAAATCTCGCTATTTTTATCATCATTTTTGTACCATTTTTCTCGTAGTATGAACCTTTTTTCCTACCCATGGAGACCATTTTTCCCATTCCATGTATACAATGGTCACTTGGGATTTTTTTTTAATGCATTTTTTCTTGGAATGTCTTTGTGTGAGAAAAATTAACTTCTAGGTTTTGGTATTATGTTGTCATGTTTTTCTATCTCATTTTTCTCTTGTAATGAAGTGGATATTGTAAATTATGATGAGTAGATAAAACCTAGCTTATGATGTATATGGGAAGGGGTACCTAAGTTTTATGACGAGTACATAATTGGATGCACTCAATTTTGTCTATGTTTTGTTATTGATTGTTTATATGGTTAGAAATTTGCATCAGATAGGTAACAACAATATGAATTTGAAATGGATTGAAGGCTTGGTCAACTAGCAAACTAAAATGGGGAGGTATGTATATATAGTTAAGATATTATTGTATGATATTATGTGTATAGCATGAGACTTTAGTAACTACATAATAACTTGAGGCCAAGTTATTTTCCAAGGGGGGTAGTATGTAATGCCCCTCCTTTCCTAACTCTTCTTTCAGAAGGATTAGGAGGTTAATCTGAGGATTGACTGAAGGGTTTATAAATCATGTTGCTAACTAGTTTGTATGTATGTGACTTATGGAATGTACTCAATTGACTAGATGCAGTTGATAGTCTTAATTGTTGAGTGGATTAGTGTATACATTATGATAGATATATGTTTGATCATGGAATCAATACTTATGTTGTGAACAAGTACGAGTTGTGCCAGGTGGACAGGGCCTCCATAACCTCTAGGTGGGGTTGATCAAAGGAAGAAGAAGGCTAAGGAAGCCAAATTAAATATTGTGAAAACTTAATGAAATCAATTGACTTGCATTGATTTTATATTTCTTATATTTCATATCTACACATGTGTATTGAGACATGATTTCATTGATCTTATTGGTGTAGGACATTGGTCACATAAGTGGATATGGTTATTTGGGAGAACTCTAGGTTGGGGGTCAAAAAATAAATATCCATGGAGGGTAACTAGTGTTGATTTTTCAATGATCAAGGTTAAGCATGGAGTTCATTCCATTTTAGCATTTAACCATTACCATTAATGTTGCAGCAACCAAGATCATAAGAAGAAGCACCATGCACAAGAACACAAGAAGTATCCTGGGAAACCCTTCTCAACAAGGAAAGAAAACCTAGCCAAATCCTTTGCTATATTCTTCAAGAGAAATTCCTTCACCACCAAGAAAACCTAGCACACAAGAGGGTGCTCAAACCCTAGAAGACTAGTGCCCAAGAGAGGTGTGCACTTTTCCCAAGAAAGTGTACTTGCTGAAATTTCCAAACTCACTTGAAAGATATGTTTCCTCAATGGCGAATTTACCTTTACTTATAATAACTTGAACCTGTCAACAAAAGTGTATATTATCACAACAGGGCCGACCTCACTAGCTTATAATACAATTAATATTAACCAGATTAATTATCTTTTACATTAATTACCAATCACATTAAGGTGGGGCTGACATGTACCCTTTACATTACAACTAGGGTTACAAGTAGGTCCGACTCTTGAACAATATAACAAGGGATATGATACACCCACTAGTGCTCATCCACTAGGGGCACATCCATAGGGATGTCCATATCTTCGGCTCACTGCATTACACAGAGGAACCACTTCTTCACACGTTCACATGTTCTCATCTACAACCATGTCCACTCAACATATCTTATTTCCCATTGCATTACACAAGAGAGTCATATGGAGTTTCTTGTCAAATCGTATTCTCATAGGATTCTAATAAATCATCTTCATTTCTATTCTCATGAATATGCACCCAACACTTTGGGATTTCACATGTTCACCTTGTGCTCAACCACAGGAACGTCTAACTCAATAGATCACCTTTCCCACAGGATAATCATATGGAGTTCTTCTCAACTCTCTGAATGGATGAGGTCATCTCTACATTCCAACTCTGTATCAGATAGGAACCACACACCCTCTTAAGGGGATTTCTCTTAGGTTTGTAAGCTGGAGAATATCTCACATGGTTGCAATGATCCACATATCACAGGTTTATAAGCTGGAGAATGTCTCACATAGCTGCAATCATCAACACTCTCTCTCAGCTAGGGAGTCATTCTTCATCATGTCAAGTCTCACATGGATGTATTTTCAATTTTGTCCTTGATGGAGTCATCAATACTCCCTCTCAACTAGGGAGGCATTCTTCACCAAGTTAGTTTGGTGAATATGTCTGCAATCTTCTCATGTGTAGGAAGGTACTGGATGTGTAAGATTTTCATCTACATCATATCTCTGATATAAGAATATTTCATCTCATCGTGTTTTGATCCATTTTGAAACACTGGTTCTCAAGGAGATTTATACACGACTCTTTTTTATCATCATAGGATCCATCTCATGATCAAGTAGATCTATCAGAAGCTTGTGAATCCATACTGCTTCACACACTATGGTACATACTATGCTTCTATGGTATTCAAGGCCAAAGAGATTTTGTTTCTTTCCGCATCAGGAAACCATGGAAAACTTCATGGTAGAACATCAACCGATTGTTCTCTTCCGATCCATTGTACTTTCTTCTCAATCTGAATTGACATATTCTGCAAACTCAAGTTCACTCTGGAGGCATATCTAAAGCCATATCTAACTGTGCCTCATGTTTTGTTGTTGTTTAGTGAGTCTGTCTTGGTTGACTCATGAAATGACTAGGCACATTCACTGCATGGCATGAATTAAGTCTGGTTTTAACTAGATACATAAGTGATCCAATTAGTTGTGGATCAGTCTCGTCTAAGTCATCATCAATCTTCTCCTTTTAAATTTATCACGGTGGATTTTGTATTCTGTCATACTTGAACTTCTTTAAAATCTTCACTGTATATTTTTCTTAACTCAGGAAAATCTCATCGGTCCTTTGTCATACTTCTTGTCCCAAGAAGTAGTGCATCATACTCAGATTCTTCATCTCGAATTCAGAATTCAGGGATTACTTGTATCCAACAACAAGGATTTCTGAATAAGTCACCAAAATCAGGCTCTCATCATCAACATTGTAATGATATAGGTTTGGATCAACAACACTCTTGCTGAACTCCAAAATCATCAAGAATTTATCTTATCTGATATAGTTTCGAGCTCATGGATGGTAGTATGGATGGAAGTGTATCAGGTTTACTGGATCAAGTGTCTCATCATAGACAACTTTCTCTGTTTTTGATAAACCTCTGGCTATATATCTCATTTTGTATTTCTAGACACTTCCATCAGTTGCATGTTTGATCTTATATATCCACTTGGAAGTTACCACAGACTTCCCTTCTGGTCCCTAAATAATATCTTATGCATCATTTAAGATATATTGGTATTCTTTTTTTATGGAATCTTTCCATACTTTTTCTCTTGTTGCTTCTTTAAGATAAGGAGGCTCAACATCAATAAGGTGGCTCATGACTGAAGAATAGATTGAAAATCTCTTTTACTTTCTCGGGATGTGCCTTGAGAGGTTTGTATGTTTCTCCGCCTCTTGTAGAGTGAGTCTAGGTAAGCCTTTTATGACCTACTTCAATATCTATGAACATATCAACCGGAGCAATTGGATCATCTTGAATAATGTTTTTTTCCTATGAGTTGTTGAAGGGGGAGAAGGTATTATCTTACTGTCAATCTCCATCTGAGATTATCTAGGTTTGTTGAATGGGTATCTCTTATTTTAAGGAAAATGTCTCTGCTTGTTCTTTCATAATAATCAATCAAATATGGTTTGTACTCTCGTACCAGGGATAATGCTCCAAGTCTTTGAGGGCTCCCATACTAGGGATTTATTCAAAAATGCAATCAACTATAAAATTTTAAATCAATTGAATTACGTGTTTTGTAGTCATGCTCTAGTTTTAGAGAAAGTACTTTTCCTCTCCCTTCTCTTCATTATTTTGAGGTGGGTCTGGATCAATGTTAGCGGTGGAAGAATATTGTCTTCCCTTCTTCCTAGTTGGACAGTTTCTTTCATAGTGTCCATAATTGTCACATATGATGCATTGAATTTCTGAAACATCTCTTCTTTGATAACCTGGATTTGATGAAGAATTTTCACCTTTAAATGTTTGCCTATAATTTCTTTTGAATTCCTCCTTTCTTTGTATGAAGTGCAAGAGCATGATTTTCTTCTGAGGAATCTTCCACTCCTATATTTCTAATTCTAAGTTCTTCTTGAGTACAATCTGTCTATATGCGATCAAAGGTTGGTAGAGATTCGCTTCCACTGATACTCTGAAGGAAAGGCTCCCATGATTTTGGAAGGTTATTGAGAGTGGTTAAGACAAGTTCTCTATCAGACATGATTTCTCCAATGGTCTCTAGCTCTTCTTTAATCTCTTATAACTTCATAAATAAAATGGAAACTGTGTCACCTTTCGTCATATTAGTAATTTGAAGTTGGTTCTTCAAGGTAAGAGATTTGAGGTTGTTGTCACTTTCAAACATTTCTTTTAAATATTCATACATATCATAGGTTGTCTTCAGGTTGGAAATACGAGGTAAGAGATGATCTCTCACTGAGAAGATGATTAATTTTCTTTCTTTGACATCTACCTTTCTTATCTTCTTCTCTACATCTGTAGCTATGACTAGTAGTGTTTTAGTTACCACATATAAGAGGTCATATTCTTAAAGGGTGACTTGAAGCCTTGATTTCCAGGAGTTGAAGTTTCTTTCTCCATCAAGCCTATCTTCTACTAAGGCTATGTTCTTCATTTGATTGGTTTCTTCAAGTTCTTGCCAATTGGATTTTGAAAACCTAATGATTAGGTTGAATTAGTAACCTTGGATTATGTTGGACTTATTACTGCCAACAATAAACTTGATAGTGTCACATAGATTCTTGTTGATTTAAGAAAAAAAACGTTTCTTCAGAAATATAAGGTTAATATTCTGTAGGAAATTCCGGTGCCCTAGAAACCCTAGGGCCAAAAACTCAAAAAATTCGAAAACTGATTTTAAGATCTTCTAGAGATGCATTGGAGGAGGCCATACTCTTCTATTCCTATTATATCCCCAACTTCTAAGTATTAAGGTCTAGAAAACCACTAAAAGGAGGGTCGTACCAAATTTTCTAAAAACCCTAGAAGGGTCGTACGGTTCTGCAAAATGTGAGAGGAGACTTGGTATATGCTTGTGAAATGGGTTCTTTCAAGACCTAAGATTTGATACCATGTTGATTTTTCAATGAGAAATGTTAAGCATGAATTTAATTCCATTTTAGCATTTAACCATAACCATTAATGTTGCAGCAACCAATATCACAAGAAGAAGCACCATGCACAAGAACACAAAAAGTATCCTGGGAACCCCTTCTCAACAAGGGAAGAAAACCCAGTCAGATCCTTTTCTATATTCTTCAAGATAAATTCCTTCACCACCAAGAAAACCTAGCACACAAGAGGGTGCTCAAACCCTAGAAGACTAGCACCCAAGAGAGGTGTGCACTTTTCCCAAGAAAGTGTACTTGCTGAAATTTCCAAACTCAGTTGAAAGATATGTTTCCTCAATGGGGAATTTACCTTTACTTATACTAACCTGAAATTGTCAACAAAAGTGTCTATTAGCACAACAGGGCCAACCTCACTTTCTTATAATACAATTAATATTAACCAGATTAATTATCTTTTACATTAATTACCAGCCACATTAAGGTGGGGCCGACCTGTCCACTTTACATTACAATTAGGTGTTGGAAAATACTGAGAGGGGGGGGGTGAATCAGTATTTGAGCTATCAATCAATTTTTAACTTTTCTTTTACTGAAAAATCTTAGTCTACTTTATAGAGATCAGTTGTTGTATATTCTTATGAAAACAGTAGTACATCCAGAGATCTTATTATGGATTTCTTCATTCATCAGATGTCTTTTAAATAATAAATCAACAAAATAAAATAGCACAGATGAGTAGCACACATGAACACCAGGATTTAAGGTGGAAACCCAAATCGGGAGAAAACCATCGCTGCTGTTGTCTCTGTCTTCAATGAATATTATTAAGAAAACAATCTACAACAATGTACTAGTGCAGACTCATACTAGTACGCAGGCTTCTACCTGCAGAAGGCTACAACCTTCTATCGTTTATCAGCCTTTCCTGGAAGGGAGCTTCAACCCCCTGAAGATAGCACCAGCTTCTACTGGTAAAGGGTTTAACTCTCATACTCACTGCTGACCACGTTTCATTAATTTTCACACTGGATCAGGCAGTTTCATCTAGTGGTTATGACAGGAACAGAAAATATTTCA
>JZKD02S2166011.1:28942-42724 GCA_000966675.3 Picea glauca
AAGCACATCAGGTAAATCTGTTTTTTGTTTTTGGCTAAGGTAATGTTCAGATCTGTTGCTTGTTTTTGTTAATGATCAGATCTGTTCTTTGTTCAAGTTAATGTTCAGATATAGTTCAGATTTGTTTTCTTTAGTAATGTTTAGATCCATCATATTATTTCTGTGATTGGTTTGTTTCAAAAATCTTTGAATTTATTGTTGATCTATATCTACTGTAGTAAATAAAATTAAAAGGATATTTCTGTTTCTAGTTTGCCCTTGAAATTCTAACATTAATCATTAACTATTGATTATTTATTACCATTTATATTTTATAATGTATTTACATTTATTATTGTGTTCATAACAATTAACAGCTCACAAAACGAAAATACACTGTTGGAATATTCGGCCCAAATAAATCTAGCAAAATCAATACTAGAAGCCAAATCATGCGCACATAAACACCAATATTTTTGGGTAGATACCCCTGGAAAAGCCCTCGAGGGAAAACCAGTGCTGAGATGATTTTATTATGATAAAATCAGGGCTTCCGTAACAAGGATAATTGCCCATTGAGAGAAATACATCTGCAAAAAAACTTGACAAAGTCTGATCTATTGTATGACCCAAATCTGGCACGCTTTTCGAGGTGTACGTGCTTTTCCTTAAGTAAACTCGTGTATACACGTCTGTCTCCATTGAAACCTGCGTACACGACCTTAAGGACAGTACGAAAAACTTTTTACAGCTTGACCCTTTCCTATGGCTTTGCTCTACTGGAACCCACTTGCGGCTGCCTTTGTTCTCTCTTCTCCTTGACATGATCTCTAGATGGAAGTCCTTCTCCATCTATCCAAGATCTCCTTGAATCACAATCCTTCATGATCCAACTCTTGAGCAAAAGTCCTCCTTTGCTTCTACATTCTTGAATGACTCCACACTAGCAAAAGTCCTTCTTTGCTATCTCTGTGTGAAAAGTGTCTTCCCCTTTACCCTAGCGTTGCTTTTATAATCTTGAGTTATGACCTAACCCTAATCTCCAAAGTGATTAATGGTTGAGAAAACTTCTCACCTCACTTGAGATCAATGACTAATATTGAATGCTAATTACTTCTAGCATTTCTTTAAATAACTCAATTAATTAATAAAAACACTTTACTTTAATAATTCCTTTAATTAAAGTAAAGTGTCAAGGTAGAAGGCTTTGGACGACTCCCACACGTCTAGACACTTAGACCTGTGCGGAAATACCTGTTCGATGCTACCAAGCATTGACACTCCCTCTTAGTGAGGAAGGTATTTCTCAAAGAACCACCTGGAACTGGTTCTCCCTCCAACCCTGAAAGAATGTCACACACATTATCCTGCTCACTGGCATCCCTCCAACCTTGTTGGTCAACTGCTCCCTAAATACTGGAAGTCACGAAACGATGACGCTACATATCAATGCCACGATGTTTGGAAACTTCGTCAAAGGCCTGCTCTCCCTCAAGGTGCTCCTAGGAGGCTCCTGCTCCTGAGCATCCGTCAATGTCATCTCGTACCAACTCGGTCTCCTGACAGAACTAGAAGGGGCTAACTCCCTCTTCCCATTTGAAGGTTGACTCCCCACACTGGAAGTCTGTGAACTCTTCTCATCCTTCAGTTGCTCACCTTTTGTAGCCTCCTGCTCCTCGTCCTTTGCCATTGACATCGATCCATGATCCAAGATTCCCTTGGACCTACTCTTACTGCTTGGAAAAGCAACCTTGGCATTCTTGCGAGGTGTACACCTTCTGCACACGCCCTGCTGTGCAACTCTGATCTTTGGAAGATCGGTGACAATCTCCCTCAGAATTGATAAGACACTGTAATGCAAGTGTCCCATCCTTCTCTGCCATAACTCACACAGGTTGTCATTGCCATGTACCAAGACCTGAACATGCTTGTCCTTCAACCTATATAATTTTCCCTCTCTAATCCCAATGCTCACTGCTGTGTCAGGGTTAACTGCCTCTGAATGTATGATTACTTGCCCTCTATTGGAAAAACTTCTATTCTCCATCATTGAGATTGAGAGCAAATTCTTCCCAAGTCCTGGTACACCAAGCACCTTTTGGGCTTCTAACTAACCTCCTGACTCAAGCTGGAACAAGATTGTTCCTTCTCCCCTCACTACATACTTGACATCATTACCAAGCTCCACATGAATCCCTGAGTCCTCCATCAGATTGCTGAATAACTCTCGTGCTTCTATCATTTTTCTGTCCACCGAGAAACAACCAACTCTTGCAACCTAACACGTCTGTCACTGCTGTACAACCTTGTACTTGCAACTTGCACAAGTTGTACGCGCCCGTTCCTTTTGCAACCCGCATATGTATGCGCCCTGGGCTACTGAAACCCGTGTATGTACGCGCCTATTCCTTCTGCAACCTGCATATGTACGTGCCTTGGGCTACTGAAACCCATGTTTATACGCGACTTTCCTTACTGGAACCCGCGTATGTACATGCTTGTTGCTACAACAACCTGCATATAGCTCCAAAACTCTACTCCAATCTGCTGGACCTTCTTGTTGCTACTCTGCTGCCCAGATCTGTCCTTGCTCTAGATTTGTCTGCTGCTGCCTCCTTCTCCTTTGGTCTGATCAAATCTCTAGGTGAAAGTCCTTCTTCACCCTTGCTGAGATCTCTTTGAGCAAAAATCCTTATCTGCTCTCTCTATGAGTCACTGACTCCAATAGATCTGTTATCCCTTGAACTGATCTCTGGATGAAAATGCTTCTTCACCGTTCCTGAGATCCTCTTGAGTCACAATCCTTCGTACAACCTGTACGATCATGTACGCGCCTGTTCCTACTGAAACCTGCATATGTACGCGAATTTTCTTACTGGAACAAACGTATGTACGCGAATTTTCTTACTGGAACAAACGTATGTACGCGACTGTTACCACTGCAATCCGCGTAAGGCTTCATACTCTTGTAAAACCAAGTTTTACCTTTGTACAATTATTTCCTTGAAATATGTCCTCCTATTTTTTCCTACGAGTTTATAGATCTACTAAGATCTCCTGTAGATCTGTTAGATTCGCTGCAAAAGATAGTGGATTTGTGCTTGATCCTTTAAACACCCACCTCGACACTCTTGATCCAATAGATATGCTGCTATAACCCTAGATCTGAACTAGATCTATCTCTTGGTCACTCAGATCTAATAGATCTGCCATTGTGCAACTTGAGATTGGCTCCTCTCAGAGCGACTGCTCTGATACCATGTTGCAATCCTTGCTTCGTCATATGGGTATTTTGTTATCTAGTGATTTCCTTACTGCAAATCAAGTTAGCAGCTCACAAAACAAAACTACACCGTTGGAATATTCAACTCAAATAAAGATACCAGACGCATTACTGGAAACCAAATCATGCACACATAAACACCAATATTTTTGGGTAGATACCCCTGGGAAAACCCCGGAGGGAAAACCAATGCTGAGATGATTTTATTATGATAAAATCAAGGCTCCCGTAAAAGGGATAATGGCCCACTAAGAGAAATACAATTGCAAACAAACCTAGCAAAGTATGATCTGTTGTACGACTCAGATCTAACATGCTTTTCGAGGTGTACGCACCTTTCCTTAAGTAAACCTACTTATATGTGTCTGTCTCCACTGACGCCTGCGTACACGACCTCAAGGACTGTACGACGCAACCCTTTCCTGTGGCTTCGCTCTGCTTAAACCCACTTGTAGCTGCCTCTGTTCTCCCTTCTCCTAGACCCGATTTCTAGATGGAAGTCCTTCTCTACCTATCCAAGATTTCTTTGAATCACAGTCCTTCGTGATCCAAGTCTTGATCAAAAGTCCTTTTCTCTCTCAAGTGTAAGCAAAATTCCTTCTTTGCTTCTGCACTCTCGAATGACTCCACACTAGCAAAAGTCCTTCTTTGCTATCTCTGTGTGAAAAGTGTCTTCTCCTTTACCCTAGCCTTGCTTTTATATTCTTGAGTTATGACCTAACCCTAATCTCCAAAGTGATTGACGGTTGAGATTGTTGATGGCTGTAGCTCGGACAGGTATTTCCACAAGGGGTGTCTAACTTGTGGAAATCGTGATTTAATGACTCCTATGCTTTTTGGGAGTTCACTTTATTAATTAATAAAGTGACCATCATTTTATAAAGTGAGTTTAAAATAATAAAGTGTGTAAGTTTTGGCACTAGTGACTTAAATTAAATGTGATCCATTGATCTAACTAACAGGACCGTGAGATTTAATCCCGTTCGTTGAGATTAGGGATTTGGTCCAACTCAATGTTATAAAAAAACAACAAAGAGAAGAGTCGAGACACATTGATTATTCACAGTGAGTGAATAATTAGGTGAGGAGAGAACAAGGTGGCAACAACTGCACACAAATTGAGGCAACACGCAAATCAAGGCAACACACAAATAGAGGTGCACGCAAATCGAGGCAACATGCATAGTGTCGTATAGTAGATCCGTACAATAGTCCAGTAGCAATAGATAGACCACACATGTGAGCTGCAGGGATATATTACAATAACAGATTGGCCGTACAACAAGCCATATAGATCAACTACACATATCGAGGCACTTTGATTTATCAGGTTTGTAGGGTGTTTGTGGTTTTCTTTCTCAGAGCCATTTTCTCGAGTATGGGACCTCTTGTAAGTTCCAAAGTTATTTTGAATGAAGAACTGATCTTGAAGTGCAGAAAATAATTGTCCATGTGTGATTTTGCTTTTCTAGTTTTCCGCTACAAAGTTAAATAATTCTAGTAGCATAAATCAAATTTGATCTTATTTATCTAGTTGTTGGTTTTAAGAAATAAATATGGTATTAGAGCCATTGCTCTAAGAGAAAAGCAGATTTAGTTGTTGTGTGCATAATTTTCATATTTAGAGGTCTCAACAGCGGTGCACTTGAAGGACTAAGCACAGGAAAACCGTGTGAGAATAAATAAGATAAAGATAATAAATAAGATAATATGAGATATGAGATGATTGATTATAATGACAATGAGGGCCATACATACCCACACAGGGGTGCCCTTTCATTAATAGACATGTCTTTTGGATAAAACATGCCTTTTCATTATGATGTATTAAATATTATTATTTAATGATTATTTATTTATATCTATATATTTTATATATTTATGTTCATTACATAGCCTTTCCCTTTAGAAATGCTTTGTTCTCAAAGCATGTTTATGGAGAGGTTTACATATTCGTTCTGGCTCACAATGTCTTCGCTTGATTATCTGTTTTTGGTGTTGTGAGTGCTATCGCACAATCTATACTTGCCCAAGACTAAAGGCAAGTAGGCCTAGATTGACATAACACGAAGGTAACCCTATCACTGTCACCCCAATAGGGTACCTCTTTCTCTTTAGGAGGAGGAAAACCCCACTCCAAGGGAAACATCCCATGACCTAGTTGGTTGATGAAGGGCAAAAAGATAAAGTGAAAACCCACCCCTCTCTCTAGGTCACTCAGCAGAAGAAGTCACTTTGGTGAAGTTGAAAGGGACAAGGGAAAATGAAAACGGGTTTGTATCTGCCCCTTACCAATGAAACATCAAGCGTTAGTAGCAACCGTTATAATCAATGACTTCTTAAATAAATTATGTGCTGCCCGAACAAGTTACTATTCAATGAAAGTGAGATCACAGTAGAAATAATGTATCTTGAAAGGTGATGACGACAAGGAAGAGATACAATAGTCTTGCAAACTTGATAACAGTTTGTCACTCACATTTTTCAAGATAAATACAAGTCAATGAATGACTTAGATGGCTGTCCAAACAACATTAATTAATGATGATGACAGCAATAAAACCACTTCAGAAAAAAGTACTATAATAGAGCAATAAGACACTACTTCAATATCCAATGATTATGTTTTGCTTAGTACAAAAGCCCAATGGTTTTATGGATGATTTTAGGGCTATTAAGGGCTGCAACAATGGCTGTAACAGCAGCTATGATAGCGGTAACACCTTCAGAATTTGCACTCTAAAAAGGCAATTAAACATACACTTTAACACTTATTGATAGTACCTTGCCTTTTACAAATTCTGGGATGACTTAGATGGTTAGTAGGCTAACATACGCTGCAAAAGGATAGCTGTAGCAGTGATTATGACAACAACAAATTAGCTGTTAGTATTTCTAGACTAGGTTAGCAAATTAGTAGAGTATAAAGTGAAAGAGTTTGAGTATGAAGTTAAGGAGTTTGAGCTGAACCTTGTCAAGAAGTAAGAGAGGAGGACTAGTGCCTTCAAGGGTAATGGAGTCAAGGTGGACGACTTCTTCTAACTCTGCAAATCAATGATGATGATGCACAAAAGTTTAAGAGGGAAAAGGCATAGGAGAAGTAGTAACTTAAGTCCCCCTATGCTTTAACCTCAAGAGACAAGATGCTAGGTTGTAGGCAATTCTAGGTCCTAGCATCTTGCTCTCCTTAGCTTTCTTATGGAGTAAAACTTATGCAACAATAACTAAGTCCAAACCCTTAGAGTGCTAGCAATTTAGGGCTCTAGGGTTTCACTAGTTACTAGATCAATTCAATAAAAAACTTGGCAAATAAAAAATAAGAAAGTAGCAACTTAAGTTTTTTACTTCAAGCATTAAATACACCATGCAATTTCATAATCTTGTATGAGCAAATAAAACCATACAATAAACCATTCAATAGATGACAAATGCAAATTTCACTTACTTGCACCAAGAATAGTCATGAGAATACCATGCAAGATCACCATAAAACTTCCAAAATTGATTCAAGTTGCAAAAATCAGCCTTAAACAAGAGTGGCACCTCACAATTTCAGCCAATGACCCTAATAGGGCACAAATTTCAGATCTCTTGACTTAAATGACAAGTTGTTATGTGTAAAATGAGAGTACTTAATGTTTATTTATACAAAAATTTGACCTTTAATTTATCTTTTAGGTCAAAACAAGGCCAACCTGGCCAAATTACAACAAAAATTCAATTTTGACATAATTAAATAAATTTGCATTTAAAGACACCTCCAAGGGTGACGTCATGCCCTTCTAGGGTGATGTTGAGGCCCATAAGTGAAACATTCAGCTAGAAAAATTGGGTGCTTGGCCTCTAGAGGCCCCAAATGATGCCTGTTGCCACCTAATACACACCTGGGAGACGTGGAAGAAATTTTCAATCCACTCGGTGTGTCCTTGGGGGCAAGTGAGAGTTAAGGTGCTGTCACCTAATCCTCAACTCCTCCGTCTAGGCCAACTCTTAGCGAAACCAAGGGGGGTAGTCCTTAACAAATATACTAAGGCTTGAAACTAATCTAAGTACAAGAAATGAATCTAGGAGTTTATTCTTTTATTAACCAACATAAAGCAAAGCATACACAGATCAAGTATTCACCACAAGATACATAAACATATACTTGCATAAAATGATACTTGAGACACAATTGTTAGATGCAAGTAAAATCAAATTGCTTCAAAATAAATGACTGAAAATAAAAGTGTGAAGCATATGGCTTTGCAAATATGTAAATGTAAATATGTAGATCATGTATTTTATTAAGGTTTATTGATGGTAGGTTAATGAGATAAAATTTATTTGCATGAAAAATAAGTGTTTGTCTAAACTAGATTTGGCCCTTTAGAAAATGTCCCTAAAGTGGAGGTTGAGCAATGCCGAAGATCCAATAGGGAGGTCCCTCTGAATTTACACACAAGCTCAAGAAAATGTGGGGAGATCCGACAGGGAGAACCTAGATCTCAAAGTTCTCGCCAAATATCCTCACAGACTCTTACGTTTGGATTTCCCTAATTAATCTATCACCACTGACCAACGCAGCGTGTATGAAACTTACTTCTAGCAGATCGAGACTAGCTCGCAACTGGAAGGGTCAGGAACCGCACTGGGAGCTGAGGGGAGTTTTTATTTTAAACAAGAAATTGCATGAAATGAAATCTAATCTAGCAATTAGTGTTCTACTTTGCAAAAGGGAAAACTAATCTAGCAATTAGTGTTCTACTTTGCAAAAGGGAAAACTAATCTAGCAATTAAAATCTTACTTTCCAAATGAAATCTAATCTATGTGGAGATTTATTTAACTTTATTGTTTATGTGAGATTGTAGTGCTTTGTGATTAATTGAAAGATTAAATTTAGCTTATCCTTAGTTATGAAAATTGAATCTAAGCTAAATTGTAAAATTTGAGACAATCACCAAAAACACCGTTCCCCTAGGGGGGATGAAGAGTGGGAGCTTGTAGCCCCACTGATTTTATTAAAGAAACTACACAACTCTTTATTGGAGTGACTTGTGACCATTCATTAAGGGGTTCACAAGTCTTTACAATGTTTTACAAGTATTTATTGGAGAAAGAGGTGCCCTGGGGGGTCCCGGATGCTCCAAATCCACCCAAAATGGACATAAATTCATCTTATCTGTTCGCAAACCTGCACAAAAGAGCAAACAAACAAAGACAGAAGATGGCCAAACACACTTTGGAAGTGTCTTTGGTTATTAGTAGGAAAGCCCCAAAATTGACTAAGTAAAACTAGTGTAAAATGAACAAAAATGAACTAAGAAGAGCAAGCTAGAGAGCTTGTCTCCTTAGGGTCTTTGTCTGCTGTTTTAAAACAACAATATAAAGACACTCTAATTGCCAAATATGAAAGTGAAATCTTTCAAAAAAGAACTACCCTTTAACTTCTAAAATTTTTGAAAGAAAAACATGCTAAATGAGACTTTTCCTATGCTAGATCTAAGCAATTAGATGAAACTTGAAAGTACAAACTTGGATCTAGTTTATCTTATGCATGTACACTTAGATATTCAGAATTTGAAATAAAGATAGATCTGAGATACTTGCATTTGCAACAAAGTAACCAAAATTTAGATTTTCCTTTGAGAAAGAGAGAAAGAAGAAACTTGTAGCCTTGGAACCCTTGGGCAATGGAGTTTTTAGATGAGTTAAGGAGGGACTAAGTCTTTAGATCCTTGAAGTTGTGAAGAGATAATCAAGTTTCATCACCAATCCAAGCTATGAGACCTTGTAAGATTTAAAATCTTGCAAATAAACTTGTTAACAAAATTGGTGTCACCTACACAAGAAACTTGAAGAGTATGTTAGTTAACCGAAACATGCATACACATCAAAGTCTCTAAATATAAATGAACAATAGGATTAACAACAAGCTAGATAAATCCTATCCTACTAGATGATAGCATCCTTTCAAAGGCCAAGATAACAAATCCAAAGAAGAAATTAGGCATATATTACCTCATAGATTAAGCACAAATTGACATCAAGCATCCACACACATGTATAACACCTTCTTGACCTCCAAAGTCTCTTTATTCCAAATGAAAAGTATTACAATAGTACAACTACAAGCAACAATCCCCAAACTCCAACTAGTTTGTGCAATGGGCAAGTGTTTGTTTAAATAGCAAAAGGTGAAAGATGCCAAAGGAGGAGAGCGCACCACTTGGTGAAGAGGGCGCACCACTTGGAGAGGAAAGGGCAACCAAGTGTAAGAAAAGGGCAACCACCTATCCCACAACTCCTTTGGATGACAAGTGTGAGCAATGGGAAGAGGGCGCCACCTCTCAAAAGGTAGGCAACCCTCTCAAGAAATGCGCCACCTCTCCTCAAGAGGTGAACACCTCTTCCCAAATGAAGCATCTAACTCTAGTATGCCTCCTCCAATCTCAACCAGTAACTCACTACATGCATCTTATTACTGCCACATGGTGTTTTGAGGCTTTATTCACCCAAAACATGTTTCCCAAAATTTAGCATTTGTGGATTTTATTTGACTTTTTGGGGTTTTTTGAGTAAAATTATTTTTTAAGTGATTAAAATCACTAATTTTACTCAACCAAGTGGGTACTTAGGTAATGTGGGTGCTCTAGGTCAAAAAATGAGCACCCCTAAGGCATATGAACACTCCTAGTACCACTTTTTTATTACAACTTTATTTTTTAATTAAAAATTCTCGTTTTGCGGAAATTTTTTAATGTACTGAAAAAATTAAAAAATCCTAAGGGGGACTTAGCTCAGTTCCATAAGACTTTAGGAGTATGTTTAGCATGGTAATATACATTAGACACTAGGCTTAGATCCATGCTAAGGCCTAACCATGAGTATATACTCCAACTTTGGAGAATTGAGTGAAAAAACTCGGAAATTATAAATTGCCTTTAAACAACAAAATATAATTAATAAGTAAAAAAAACACTCCAGAGTAACAACTCATGCCTAAGTCGAAGGTGGCTAAGATCTTTTACAAGTTCATCACGCAACATCTCTTATTAAAAGTTTTTATGGAAAATGTGAAAAAGTTGGTCTTATTGATCGGCTGAACTTCTGAACTCTGAATTTTGAACAATAAATGTTCAATCTTTGGCGGCTCGCTGGAAGTCCATCCTAGTGCAACTTGGTGGATAATATTGGCTCCATATGGGGACGTGTGCTTGATCTTTAAGAAAAAAATGAGAGCATGCGAGAATCCAGAATCTGTCCTTACATCACAAGCATCTCGCCCAAAACAACATCAACGACACATGTATATGAAGACCAAGTGTAAATTGAAATTGCACAATTATTATACATGTGAATACAAAATATAATACAAAAATGAATATGAACTATTATACATAAAGTATAAAAGAAGAAAGTGAGCATAAATGAAATTTAAAATGATGAGGAAAGAGTTAGAGATACGTTACAGAGGATGCCCCATGACATCTCAATAGCATCACTGAAGAAAGCCTGAAAAATTGTCTGCTCACTGATAGTTTTGACCTTCTCATTATCCAACTGGCTGAAGTAGAAAACATATGTAACAACCAGGTCATGGATAGAATAAGACCTCAGATGTCTGAAAAATCCATGTTCGGGATGACTCGTTGAAGATCCTTTTCCAAGTTTTATCAACTTGGCCCTTTTCTTGGGATCAGACCACCCAAGAAACATGTGCATTTCTTTATTCAACCAAACATTGAAGTCTGGAAATCTTTGTAAAGTTTTGATGAATCTCTGCATTGTACTATCATGATGGAAGTCCAACCACTGCTCATAATGATTTTGCATTGATAGACTGGAGTTGTCTTCCATTTTCCCATTATCTACTATTAATTCATCTGACGATTGAGAGATTGGAATTGGGACTGTCAATACACTTGCTTCACTGATCGTTTCAAGTTCATCATAACTGTCAAAGATCTTCTTTGAGGAGATGGATTCCTAGGGAGGAGGGTGGTGATTTGAATTATTTGGATATTCAATCATTTCAAACTCAAAATCCTTTGTTTCCTCATGACCAGTGAATGACTCATCTATAGGCTCTTCTGGAATTTCCAGGTGAAATTCCCTTTCTTGTTCACTGTGAAGCTCTGGCTCTATAGGGTCTGAATACTTAATACAAGCTTTTGCCTCTGCAAGGCGAGTCTTCATGGCCTTTAACTGTTTTGCATAGATAAATTCCATGGCTTGAATGCCTTCTTTAAACTTCTGATTGGAATCTGGTGAAGCATCATTCTTACATCTGAATTGACAGTGTTTATATTCAGAGAGTCCTTCTCCTTCCATTTTTCCATAAAAACATCAATCAATTCATTGTAAGTACTAACCTATTTATCCTTAAGTTCTGTAAACCAATCAAGATCATCATCATCAAAAGATAAGATAAACAATTTCATCCCCACATCTTCATATAAGGCATTGCAACACCATTTATTAAAGCAAAGGGAAACCTTCTTAACATGACGTCTAGCATCAACAATATTATTACTTTGAAAACAAGGCAAATTTTTAATTGCTTTTTCTGGAATCACATGTGGATAACCACCTATTGCAGAAAAATCAATAGGTTTATAAAGATCACCCATTTCTAAACTAGATTTAGTAGAAAAAGAAAAAGTCTAACATAAATGGATTGGGACCCAAAAATTATTAAGGATCCTACGAGAAGAAAGATTGGCTAACTTCCTCCAAAAACACTTTCGGGTTCAAGGATGAAGCTTAAGCAAACCGTGAGTTCCTCCTTGCAGAATACTTTGTCAAATTATTTTGAAGTGGAGTCGTCAGATGATCAAGTTTATTCTAAACAAATAAGAAGCATCAAACAAAGCAAAAAGGCAAAAAAGAAAACAAAAGTCGTATTCCGGGAATAAAAATATTTATCCACGACAACGACGCCAAAATGTTGCCTCCTTATACACACCTGAGAGACGTGGAAGAAATCTTCAATCCACTCAGTGTGTCCTTGGGGGCAAGTGAGAGTTAAGGTGTTGTCACCTAATCCTCAACTCCTCCGTCTAGGCCAACTCTTAGCGAAGGTAAGGGGGGTAGTCCCTAACAAATATACTAAGGCTTGAAACTAATCTAAGTACAAGAAATGAATTTAGGAGTTTATTTTTTCATTAACCAACATAAAACAAAGCATATACAAATCAATTATTCACCACAATATACATAAACATATACTTGCATAAGAGGATACTTGAGACATAATTGTTAGATGCAAGTAAAATCAAATTGCTTCAAAATAAATGACTGAAAATAAAAGTGTGAAACATATGGCTTTGCAAATATGTAAATGAGACCAACGCCTTAAAAGTATTCGTGGGCAATGTAGATCGTGTATTTTATTAAGGTTTATTGATGGTAGGTTAATGAGATAAAATTTATTTGCATGAAAAATAAGTGTTTGTCTAAACTAGATTTGGCCCTTTAGAAAAGGTCCCTAAAGTGGAGGTTGAGCAATGCCGAAGATCCAATAGGGAGGTCCCTCTGATTTTACACACAAGCTCAAGAAAATGTGGGGAGATCTGACAGGGAGAACCTAGATCTCAAAGTTCCCGCCAGATATCCTCACAGACTCTCTTACGTTTCCACTAAAACTAAATTCTCTTTAGGATTTCCTTAATTAGTCTATCACCACTGACCAACCCAATGTGTATGAAACTTACTCCCAACAGATCGAGACTAGCTTGCAACTAGAAGGGTCAAGAACTGCACTGGGAGCTGAGGGGAGTTTTTATTTTAAACAAGAAATTGCATGAAATGAAATCTAATCTAGCAATTAATGTTCTACTTTGCAAAAGGGAAAACGAATCTAGCAATTAAAATCTTACTTTCCAAATGAAATATAATCTATCTGGAGATTTATTTAACTTTATTGTTTATGTGAGATTGTAGTGCTTTGTGATGAATTGGAAGATTAAATTTACCTTATCCTTAGTTATGAAAATTGAATCTAAGCTAAATTGGAAAATTTGAGACAATCACCAAAAACACCGTTCCCCTAGGGGGGATGAAGAGTGAGAGCTTGTAGCCCCACTGATTTTATTAAAGAAACTACACAACTCTTTATTGGAGTGACTTGTGACCATTCATTAAGGGGGGTCACAAGTCTTTACAATGTTTTACAAGTATTTATTGAAGAAAGAGGTGCCCCGGGGGGTCCCGGATGCTCCAAATCCGCCCAAAACGGACATAAATTCCTCTTATCTGTTCGCAAACCTGCACAAAACAGCAAGCAAACAAAGACAGAAGATGGCCAAACATACTTTGGAAGTGTCTTTGGTTATTAGTAGGAAAGCCCCAAAATTGACTAAGTAAAACTAGTGTAAAATGAACAAAAATGAATTAAGAAGAGAAAGCTAAAGAGCTTGTCTCCTTAGTGTTAATGTTTATGCCATTATTATAGTTCTTTGCATTTCAATAGATAAGAGCATCATAAGAACAAGATCACTGAGAAATACACATTCACAAGAGACACAACATTTATCCT
>JZKD02S2166022.1:0-10457 GCA_000966675.3 Picea glauca
ATACTTTTAATATAAAATAAATTTTAGCAAAATTTTTAGTTTTTTTTCTCATCAACAACAAGGCTAGAATCCATTACAAGAATATACTCTTTTAAGAGCTCAACATTTCATTTGTGGGAATTGAACTTGGGTGGGGAGGATAACTATCATTCCTCCCAACCACCCAAGCTAAACCCAATAGGCAAATTTTAACAAAGTTATGTAATAGATCCTCTAATTCTAAAAATAAGAAGCTTTAAATCATTTAACAACTTATAAGTCTAAGTGGTGTAAAGTGAAATCTTCTCCATTTTTTTCCTCGAAAAAAAAAAAAAAAAAAAAAAAAAAAAAAACCCCGTAATTTTTATTTCTGAAAGAAACCAAAATTACATTTTGTAGATACAAGGGACCCTTGTATTGGTAGACTGTTCAGTCAGAACAAGCAGAAAAATCCAACATCATAATAATATAAAACAAACATTAGAGCGAGAGAAAACAGAGAAAGCCCTGCAGAGAAAATAGAGGGACCGAAAGAACCCCATCACAAAACCACAAATGCAATCCCAAGAAGCAAACCCAAAACCTCGCAAAGAGTAGGCAATGAAAAAAACCCCCGAAGAAGCCCCAGAAGCCGGACGGACCAATTCAGAGCGGCATACATCCTCATAGAGATGTAAGAGAAAGTGAGGTAAAAAAACCTTGAAATCCAACACCAAAAAACTGAACACGACACCAACTACTTAGCACCAGAAAGACGAGGGTTTGAGTATACATCAAACCCTGAATGAACTGACACCGGAAAGGAGAAAAACAAAAGGAGGAGTCAAAGGATGCAGAGGAGAGAGTCCGCCCCAAAATAAAAACACCAACAACCATAGCAATGACGACCCAAACAACCTATACACCCACAGGAGCAAGACCAAGACAAAGGGAAAGGGCATGAGACACTAGGGCTTTCCTCGACCTCTCTCTCCAAAACTCCACCACCAACATCAACTTAAACAGAGCTATGTGCAACCAACAAATCATCCAAGAAAAAAACCACCGGGAAAGAGTCGTAGTGGACCGCGACCGTCAATGAAGAAGGAGAGGAAACGAAGAACCGACTCCCATCGAAAACCAAACATGAACCAACAAAAGCTTGGGCTACAAAAGGCGGTGGCTAGGGTTTCCTCCAGCCGCAAAGCCCCATGACTCTCAACCGAGTGAAATCCTTCTCCATATTAAACCAATCATATATAATAACAATAATTATTTAATTTAATTTAAGGGTGTAGTCAAATTTTATTATTCTCGGGGACAAGATACCCCCTTTATAGTGATTTAAAAGTGAAAACATATGTTCCCACTTAAAATGTAAACCTATCCATTAAAAAACATAATATTTAAATAATACTTTATTAATTTAGACTTATTTAAAGTTGATTATTTTAATTTTAAAGTGCATTTTATTCATAAAAATTAAACAATGATGATGCTTACCATCTACTAATACTAATTTTGTATTTATCAGATATATAACATTAAATTAAGCACTTTAATTTATTATAATCTTTTCTATAATTCAATAATTTGGCAATGAAAATCATCAATGTCCTTTGATCGTTAAGAGTTCATAATTTATGGAGTTTGGTTTTATTATGTTTTGAAAAATTGATTTAATGTCTTTGTAAACTAGGCACTTTAAAAGAAAGTGTTTTTCATCCTCTACTTTATTCATCTTATAATGGTTTTTACGTAGGTGCTTTAATCTTGTCCAACTCCTAGTTTCTCTATGAGTATCAAGGTGTCTTATTAGTCTTGTCCAAAGCCTAGTTTTTTATGAGTGTCAAGATGTCTTATTAATTTTGTTCAAAGTCTAGTTTTTCTATGAATGTCAAGGTGTCTTACTAATCTTGTCCAAAACCTAGTTTCTCTATAAATCTCATAGAAATTTGTTCTTTTTTTTTTTTACAGGAACGGATATGGGATTGTATTTAATTCTTGGAGTAAATGCCTCTAATCAGGTTACAAAAGGTGGGGAGAAGCCCAACTTTCCTCTTCGGCCAGGATCTCAAAGGCCGAATACTTATAAACCGAAGGTTTCTACAAATAGAAACCGAATCAATCTCCGTTATTTTCCCTAACTTGTAAATATAGACGAACTGATTCAATAAAATGCAAAAAAACATGGGAGTACAGAAAGTTCTTAAGGAATGGGATCCCAATTTTTGTCCCTGTCTATTAAAAGGGTGCCGGTGGAAATAAGAGTTGCTTTGTTGGCTTCTGAGTCTGCGACCTTGTTATTCTCCCTCAACGCATGGAAGAAATTTATACTTTGAAAGGTTTTAACCAGGGTTTTGATTCTTGTCACCAGTCTTGCAAATCTAAAGTCTTTGGGAGAAGAATTGTCCACTATAGTTTTTATAATGGACTGAGAATCGCCAATTACATTTACCTCTTTGATGCCTAGATCCTTGGCTTGCTTGAGGCCTTGGAACAGAGCCAACGCTTCTGCTTGGATGCTAGTAGTGTGGCCTAGGCCCCAGGCGAAACTATGCTCGATTCTGCCTTCTAGATTCTTAATGACCCCACCTGCACCAGCTTTCCCGGGATTGCCTTTGGCTGCCCCGTCGAAGAGAAGAGTATGTTTGGACTGGTTGTTCATCCAGGCTGAAAAGTCTTTCTCATTGAATCTAATTTTCCATTCTTTTCTTGGCTTTCTTTTCCTTACAACTTGAGTAAACTGGAGGCCCAACTTTACTTCCCATTCAAGGTCCTGTTGACTTAGATTGGTTTCCTCAAGCTGATCGCCCAAGATTTCTTTCAGTTGATTTTTGATCTTGGTCGCGAGAAGCTTTGCTACCTGCACTTGATCTCTGAAAATTCTCTTATTCCTTTCAAGCCAGATTTGCCAGCATATGATCTTTGGCAAGGAGAGCCAGGCCACCTTGAAGCTTTCATTTTTTGGGAGCACCCCTGGATAGTTGCGCAGCTAGTTAGAAAACAGTTCAGCGATGGAGGTGGGAAAACTAAGAGTGTTTCTCCAAGGGCCCAGAGCCTCGTTCCAGATCTCTTGTGCAAATTTACATTCCAACATTAAGTGACAGAGGTTCTCTTCATTTTTGAGGCACATTATGCATCGGGAAGGCCCTTGGAAGCCTCTTTTCTTCAATCGATCCCCAGTCAGGATTCTATTGTGGCACATGAGCCAACATAAAAAATCAATTTTTGGAATTTTCTTGTGGCCCCAAATCCCCTTCCAAATTGCAGGGTTAGGAGGGACATGGGGCTGTTCCAACAGTTTTGCATAACCAAGAGCCACAGTATAGCAACCCGATTGAGAGCCCCATCCGCGTTTGTATTGTCTCCTAGCGTGGATCGGGGCCATGCCCTTCAGGTGAGCAAAAAACGTGTCACAGTCGTGCTTCATCTCCAATGGCACCTGGAGCTTCTTCCAACTAATCCAATTGTAGTCTTCCCAACATGAGATGTTCTATAGAGTGATGAAGCCGACGTTGAACATCCAAACCTGTAGCGCATGTAGAGAACTGATTTCGGAGAGTGGGGGATTGTTCATGATGCTGTCTTCCCAGATTTTTATAAGTTTTCCATTACCCGAAATCCATAACGCGTGGAGGTTTATCAATGGGGTAGCTTTAACGCAGATTTTGAGGAGATGCGATCCAATTTTTGGGAGGGGGCTATCAAGACAACGTTTCCTTTGTCCCCTGAAATATTTCTTCCATAGAGAAATTTGTGCCCAGCCAGGATTTGGAGCGATAAGTCTCCAAATTTGCTTTGCTCCCATTGCCACATTTTGGGTGCTGAGGTCTTTAAAGTCCAGTCCGCCTTCCATCAAGGGCTCGATGACTTTGTCCCAACTTACCAGGGGGATTCTCTTCTCATTTTGTTTACCACCTTTCCAAAAGAACTTTCGGATGTAATCCTCCATTTTCCTGAGGATACAAATAGGAGCCAACATGACAGATAATTGGAAGATTGGGAGACTGCTGAGGACAACCTTGATGAGCACTGATTTTCCAGCATCGTTGAGCCAAGAGAAGCCCCAGGCCTGAATCTTGCGTTTAAATTTTTTTAACAGAGGGAGCCAGTCTCTACTAAATACAGACTTTTGGAAAATTGGAAGGCCCAGGTACTTGAAAGAAGACCAGTTGGAAGAGGCAACAAAGACCAAACATCTAGAAATGGCATTGAGGGCGCTGACAAAAACATTCCAGCAATAGATATCACATTTACCTTTATTTAGGATACTTCCCGTTGCATCACAATAATCATCCAACACTTCTTTGAATCGTGAAGCTGAAAGCACATTAGCTGCGCCCAACAACAAATAATTGTCGACAAACAACGCGTGATTTATATTTTTGACTCCTCTTGCAATGTTCAAGCCCATAATCTCTTGATCTAGCTGTTTCTTGTCCAGGTAGCATCTTAGAACAAAAGCTTGGAGGACGAAGAGGAGGGGAGAAAGGGGACACCCCTTCCGGAGCCCTCTCGTGGCTTTGAAAAAATCTGCTGCTCGCCCATTCACCAAAGGAGCAATCCAAGGCTTAGAGATACAAGCTCGAATCCAATTGATGAAATTATTCCTGAACCCAAACTTGTGCATAACATCAAAGAGAAAACTGTGTCTGACACGATCAAAGACATTTCTTAGATCAAGTTTAATGACCATACCCTTTTCTTTTCGATGTAGACTTGAGTGTATCGCCTCTTGTACTAAGATGAATTTGTCCCCGATCTGTCTCCCATGAACAAAACCCCCTTGATTCTCCGGGATAATAGTAGGGAGGATACTTTTCAATATGTTGGCTATCACCTTTGTTACCAGCTTGTAACCGATGTTACAAAGAGAGATAGGGAAAAATCCGTTGAAGGCATTAGCTCCCTTTTCCTTTGGGATGAGGGCAAGGAAGGCAAAATTAGTGCTGCCCCCAATTTTCTGACAGGCTTGGGATTTCAAAACTAGTTTATGCAAATCCTTTTCAACTATCTGCCAACAATTTTAGAGGAGTCTGGCAGTAAACCCATCCGTTCCAGGGGTTTTATCGGGCTCCATAGAAAAGAGAGCAACCTTAATTTCTTTTTTAGCGACCTTAGCTTCCAGTATCTGATTCATCCCGTTGGTGATCTTTGAAGGTACCACATCTAGAAAATTGGTGTTCTGGGCCCTCTCCCTTTCTTCACTGTAAAGATTTTCAAAATGAGGGGATGCTGCCCTTTTAATGTTGATGAAATCCTTGTGGGTTGTGGCATCTTCTTTGATTTCTGAAATGGAGTTAAAACTTCTTCTCACTTGGGCTTGCTTGTGGAAGAATTAGGTATTCCTATCTCCCACTTTAAGCCAAATGCTGCGAGATTTTTGTCTCCAATATTCTTCCTCCGATAGGCATGCCTTATGATACTTCTGCTGTAAGTCTGCCTCCCTGTCCAAAATTTCTTTTGTGATTTCTGCGCTTTCTGTTTGTAGTTGATGGAGATCAAGGATGACTTGGGCTTGTTTTCTTTCAGAAGCTGGATTAGGGAGAGTTTTGGCCCAACTTTTCAGGACTGCTTTCACTCTTCTGAGTTTTTCCTCCCAAACGAAGAAGGAAGATCCCTTGACAGGGATCCTCCAACTTTCCTTTACCTTATTCATGAAGTCCAGGTCCTTGACCCATAAAGGGCTAAATCTGAAAGGTATAGGGCCTAGGTTTTTTTGGGCCAGGAGTTCAAGCTTGATAGGTTTATGATCTGAAACACTGCAAGGGAGAATATGAATTCTAGCCTCTAAACCTAAAAGGAGGAAAGAACTTTGAACGAGAAATCTGTCTAGCCTTGCTACAATATGACCAGGACCAACTCTTTTGTTTGACCAAGTGAACTTACCATTGGAGGGCTTGATGTCGAGCATGTCCCAATCTTGCATGAGGTCCTCCACCCATTCCCTTGCTGGATTCCTGATAATGATGCCTCCTCGCTTCTCTGACAAAAGCAAGGTGAGATTGAGGTCGCCAACGATGATGACATTTTCCAGATTCTCCATTTCTGCCAGATTTCTGATGGAATCCCAACAGGCCTTTTTTTCCCCTACGTTAACTGGGACGTACACATTGAAGAGACTAAAGACCTCCTTTGAATCAAGATGTTGGAGTTTCAAGAATAACAGTGAGCATTTAGAGTCTCAGTGACCAATGAGTACTTGCTGATGTTCCAAAGAGAACCCAACCCACCCGAGGCTCCTCGAGCAGAGACGACCAATCCTCCACCTTTATTCCAAAATTTCTTACTAATTTGGAGGAAGTCTTTGTCCTCCATTTTTGTCTCATGGATTAGTAAAATGTCTGGGGTTTCTATCCTTATGAGGCTTCTCATGGCTTCTTTTTTCACTTTTTTCCCCATACCTCTGCAATTCCAGGAGACAACCTTCATCACTTACTTTTTTGAGTGTGATGAGCTCCCTTGGAGCCCTGGGTCCGATTCCTTGTCATCTTCGGGGTTTTTGCCAATAGTTTCTCAAGGGTTTGTTGGTTTCTCTGAAGCTTATCTTTGTAGGTTTCCTGATCTCTC
Organism: Picea glauca; assembly: GCA_000966675.3. Lineage (NCBI taxonomy): Eukaryota > Viridiplantae > Streptophyta > Pinopsida > Pinales > Pinaceae > Picea > Picea glauca. Next base: position 6,532 of record JZKD02S2166022.1, read on the forward strand.
TTTTCTCGGGCAGACTTTCGGCCTCTTGTCGATATTCTGGCTGAAGTTTGTGTGTCCCCTATTTCTCCTTTCTCCTCTAATTCCTTCGAGTCTTGTTCTTCCTCTTCAACTTCTGCTTGTTTTTCCTTGAGGATTTGTGAGGCACTTTCACCTGTCCTCGGGCCTGAGGGGGCCCCTTTTTCAGGGGACGATGTCTTTTTTTTTTTGACCTCTTGGGTTTCCTCTGGGGCCAAGCTTAAGGGCCCGAATTTGTTTGCTTGACCGTTCGAGGAAGGGCTTTGTTGAGCAGAAGCCGATTGAGGGCCTTTGCCATTTGGAGCCCCAGATTTGGGGGTTTTATGGGAGATATTTGTCCACTTAACCTGATTCTATCCTTCCTCCTTCTCTTTATCCGTCTCTCCATTACTCGGGCAACCCTTGGCGAAGTGTCCGTAAACATGGCATTTTCGGCACTTGAAAGGAAGCTGCTCGTAATCTAGCTTTTGCACATGAGTCCAACTGCCGACATTGATTTTTATTGCCTCCGGAAGTCCCACCTCTAGATTGAACTCAATGAAAATTCAGGCACAGTCATATTGGTCCTTATTGTTTTCCCTGTCAATAAATTTACCCAAGGCGTTGCCTATGTGATGCAAAGAGTCCCAATTCCAACAGTGCACTGGGAGATTCGACAGCCTAACCCACACTGGGACAATTGTAGGAACATCCACTTCTGGATCAAAGTCCAACGTCCACTTGTTGAGATACAAGCCTTGAGGGCCCATGAAATAGGGACCATTCCGAAATATCAGATCTTTATCCTCTTTTGCGGTGAACTCAAACAGAAAGAAGCCTCTCCCCAAGAAGTACGAGGTTATATTGTTCTTGATCAAAGGCATCCAATTTTTGACCACCCAGTTCTCTGTTGTTTTTGGTGAGGGCTAAAGTCCAGTGAACTGTCCCACAAGGGTGCGATCCTCCAGTGACAAAGCAGCCTGGATCGGTCTCTCGGGGGGGAGGGAGATTTCTGGAATATCATCCATCTTTTTCACGAACTTAGCGGCTTCGGTTTTCTTTTTTTTCTCGGCAGAGAAGCCAACATTGAATTGAAAGCATCCTTGGCTGTTGGGGGAGGAGGAGGAGGAGGAACCTGGGATGAGCCCAACACCTCCATGGCGACGAGAGGGAGCCCTGGTTCAGACGCGCAGGCTCACAACAAATCTAGCATATATCTCATCTCATAGAAATTTGTTCTTATCATATTAATAAATATATTTTTTTAAATAAATAAATATAAGACACTATAGTTAATCTGAGTCATTCTTTAATATTAATTAAATTGTTGAGTTGATTTGGATCATTCTCAATATAAACAAATGATATTATATTACATCGTTATATTCAAACAAGTGCTGCATGGAAGCGTAGTCCCTGCCAGGTTGGAATGAGAATAAATGCGATGGAGTATAGACATGTGGGCATGAAGTTGAAGTACATGGAAACACAAAAGAATTAGCATTCCCAAATAATTTTTCTTTAAAACAAGGGCTTGTGCATACAACAAAAATTAAAATTTATCAAATTATAGGTTCATGGACAACATAAATTAGACATATGAAATTTGCAATTTTATAAAGTAGATATTTACTTTTATACATACGAAATATGTACTTTTATAAAGTATGGGAATGAGATTCCATACTTGGCAGTTTTTGGATGGCTGGTTCTTGGGATGGCGCATTGAAAATCAGGCTCTGTTGTTTCGTGCCCTACAAATAGCACCTAGAGTTCCGCGACATACAAATTGACAATCGGACTTGTGGACTATTTGAGATTTAAGGACCAATGTCTCTTACATAGGTTCGTGGACAAAAGCATAAAAAAACTAGCATTCCCGAATTAATTATGTAATTTGATTAAGTAGATATATAGAGCATGGGGGCTGTCAGGCTGGCACGCTGAAAATTGGGCTTCTGTTGTTCCGTGGCCTACAAACAATAGGCAGAGTTCCACGACATACAAATTGACAATCAAACATGTGGACTATTTGAGTTTTAAGGGCCAACGTCTGTTACATAGGTTCGTGGACAAAAACATAAGAAAACTAGCATTCCCGAATTAGTTTTCTTTAAAACAAGGGCTTCTGGACAAAAGAAATTGAAATATATGGAATTATAGGTTCGTGGAGAGGAGAAATTATATATATCAAATATGTAATTTGATTAGGTAGATATATAGAGCATGCATGAAAGCTTCATTCCGGGTTCTCGGGGTGGCGGGCTGAAAATTGGGCTTCTGTTGTTCCGAGCCCTACAAATAGCACTGAGAGTTCCGCGATATACAAATTCACAACCAAACTTGCAGACTATTTGAATATTTGGATCACGGGTTCTCGTGCTGGCGGGCTGAAAATTGGGCTTCTGTTGTTCCGTGGCCTACAAGTAGCACCTACAGTTCTGCGATATAGAAATTGACAATTGGAGATGCATACTATTTTAAATGTAAGGGCCTACAATTGGAGTTGGTTTTCTTTAAAACAAGGGCTCTTGGACATAAGAAATTGAAATTTATCAAATTATAGGTTCCTGAATAACATAAATTATACATATCAAATATGTAATTTGATTAAGTAGATACATAGATCATGCACGGAACCCTCATTCTGGCTGGCGAGCTGAAAATCGGGCTTTTGTAGTTTTGTGCCCTACAAATAGCTGCAAGAGTTCTGCGATATACAAATTGACAATCGGACTTGCAGACTATTTGAATTTGAAGGGGCTCGTGTCCAACAAGTTTAGTATTCCCGAATTAGTTTTCCTTTTTACATACGCTGATGGAAAAAAAAAAGAAAAAAAATAGTACTGATGTCTGTTACATAGGCTGGTGGACAAAAGTATGAAAAAAATAACATTCCTGAATTAGTTTTCTTTAAAAGAGGGGCTCCTACACAGAAGAAATTGAAATGTATCACCCCATACTTAGACAGTTTTTGGTTCGCGGGTTGTCGGGCTGGAAATTGGTCTTCTATTGTTTCGTGCCCCACAAATACCACCAAGAGTTATGCGATATACAAATTGACAATCGGGTACATAGGTTCATGGACAAAAGTAGAAAAAAAACTAGCATTCCCGAATTAGTTTTCTTTAAAACAAGGGCTCCTGGACAGAAGAAATTGTTCCTGGACAACATAAATTATACATACGAAATATATAATTTGATTAACTAGATATATAGAGCATGGACGGAACCCTCATTCCATACTTAGCCAGTTTTTGGATCACGGGTTCTCGGGTTGGGGACTTGCAAATTGGGCTTTTGTTGTTCCGTGTCCTACAAATAGCACCGACAGTTCTGTGATATACAAATTGACAATCGAACTTGCGGACTATTTGAATTTTAAGGGGCTCGTGTCCAAAAAATTTAGCATTTGCGAATTAGTTTTCTTTACATAGGTTTTACATACGCTGGTGGACAAAATATAGTGCCAATGTCTGTTACATAGGGCGGTGGACAAAAGGACCCAATAAATAGCATTCCCGAATTAGTTTTCTTTAAAATAGGGGCTCCTGCACATAAGAAATCAAAATTTTTGAACCCTCATTCCATACTTGCACGGAGGCCTGATTCCATACTTAAGCAGTTTTTGGATGGCAGGTTCTCGGGCTGGAAATTGGCTCTCTGTTGTTCCATGGCCTACAAAGAACACCCAGAGTTCCGTGATATACAAATTGACAAGCGGACTTGTAGACTATTTTAATTTTAAGGGCCTTTGTGGCAAACAATATGAAGGACAGGCGGTAAAGATGCAATAAATGACATATTCTCTATACATTTGTGTAGAAAGAAAGTAGTGAACACAATTTTATGACATTTATATAAAAAAAATAAAACATGTTGCATATTCCTGGAAATTTAAAGAAACATATATATATATATATATATATATA
>JZKD02S2166022.1:10529-32439 GCA_000966675.3 Picea glauca
ACATCTCAAATTTGAGTGAGTGATTTATGTCATACTTAATTTTGAAAATGACCAGGTAGGAGAAAATATGCATCAGGAAAAATAAAATTGAGATAAATAAACAGAATGACTTCACATTCAACATAGTTGAAGATAAAAATCTAGGAATACATAAAAGCAGAAAAAAAACTAGCATTCCCGAATTAGAGCATGGACGAAACCCTCATTTCATACTTAGCCAGTTTTTGGATCGCGGGTTCTCGGGTTGGAGGCTTGAAAATCGAGCTTCTGTTGTTCCGTGTCCTACAAATAGCACCGACATTTCTGTGATATACAAATTGACAATGGGACTTGTGGACTATTTGAATTTTAAGGGGCTCGTGTCCAAAAAATTTAGTATTCGCGAATTAGTTTTCTTTACATAGGTTTTACATACGCCGATGGACAAAAGCACAAAAAATATAGTACCAGTGTCTGTTACATAGGGCGGTGGACAAAAGGACCAAATAAATAGCATTCCCGAATTAGTTTTCTTTAAAACAAGGGGTTCGTGGATACAAGAAATTGAAATATATCAAATTATAGGTTCCTGGAGAGCATAAATTATACATAGCAAATACGTAATTTTTTAAAGTAGTTATTTACTTTTATACATACGAAATATGTAGTTTTATAAAGTATGGGGATGAGATTTTATAGAGCATGCATGGAGCCCTCATTCCATACTTGCATGGAGCCCTGATTCCATAGTTAGGCAGTTTTTGGATCGCGGGTTCTCAGGCTGGCGGGCTGAAAATTGGGCCTTTGTCGTTCCATGGCCTACAAAGAGCAGCCACAGTTCTGTGATATACAAATTGACAAGCGGATTTCTGGACTATTTTAATTTTAAGGGCCTTTGTGGAAAACAATATGAAGAACAGGTGGTAAAGATGCAAGAAATGACATACTCTCTATACGTTTGAGTAAAAAAAAAGTAGTGAACACAATTTTATGACATTTATATAAAAAAATAATGAAACGTGTTACATATTCCTGGAAATTTAAAGAAACATATATATATATATATATGTGTGTGTGTGTGTGTGTGTGTGTGTGTGTGTGTGTGTGAAATATGATATTTCAAATTTGAGTGAGTGATTTATGTCATACTTAATTTTGAAAATGACCAGGCAGGAGAAAATATGCATAAGAAAAAAAGAGAATTGAGATAAAATAAACATAATGACTTCACATTCAGCATAGCTGAAGATAAAAATCTAGGAACACATAAATATATAAGGATACAAAAGAATAATTTTATTTGGAATATATGAAAAAAAAATACTTTGTTACATATCCTTGGAAATGTAAATGCGTTTGTCATATAGACTGGGATTGGGGCTGCCGTGAACCATAACAGAAATATGTACAAGAAATAGGACTATGGAAAGAAGAAGTTTGACATGGTAGAATGTAATACCCGAAAAGTAGAAATGAGAAGATCAATTTTTGGCTATAGATTTCTACTTAGAAAAGGTGGAATAACTGGATTGATAAAGAAATGACTATCAATATACACTTACAGGAATGGTACATATAAGTAATTTTGGTGTTTGCTTGCTCATTCCTTTCCCTGTTGGTTTTTGTCGATGGCTTGCTTAATTAACTGGATTGATAAATAGAGGATTTATGCATTTCCTTGTTGGATTTCGTCGGCGGCCCACTTCAAGTTCTTTTCAATATAGCTTCTCAAGGGGGCGACATTGATGTCATTGCGGATTTTAATGTTGAAAACTTCATTTTCTAATTTGCTTAGATCAATTGAAAGTTTACACAGAGCTTCATGAATGTCTCCATTCTGTACCGAATACCGGACTAGCCAGTTGTCCACCTCTTCTTCATGATATTCAAGAATATTGTAAATTTTTTCTAAAGACAAGGCCTTCAAATTATCAACTTGTTTATCGAAATCTTGCTTGGTTAACGCCAACGAGTTGGCGATTAAGCTGGGGTCCTGGAAGCCGTTTGTCTTTCCTGCTAACTCTATTTTGGTGAGCTTTGTGAATAATGTTTCTTTATTTGATATTGCTTGCTCACATGATTGGATGATGAGATACAAGTTCTTCACCTTCTCTTTCCAACATGCTTCTAATTGAGTGAGCCATTTTTTGGATGAGAGATCATGTTGTCTTCTTCTCGTGTCTGGCATGTTGTTGACATGAAAGGAAAAATGGATGACCCTGTGGACATAGAAAGTTTCTTCATTTTTTAAATCCGTTTGTAGAAGTTGGAGTAAGTTATGTGCCCTTCTCCCCAGGGAATCCATATTCTGTGATGTTTCCCAGGTCTTAGTAATCAATTCCATTCTTTTGTTGATATTTTTCTCCACATATACTCTATAGGATGAGAGGAATATGGAGGACCCTTTTAGATTTGTTGCAGGGGTGCAGGTAGTCGCAGGCATGGCTATTTCCAAAGAACTTCCAACCAATGGCATAGGAAACAAAGCTTCTTCTAATTCCTTAATCATGTTCTTTAGTCTGGCATTCTCGACCTCAATGAATCCAACGAAATCATGAAGAGCATATCCGGTTTCCATGTGAAGTTGAGAGATTTTGGACGTCTGCATATTGACAAGGTCAAGTTCTGAACGATGTTTTATTTTCTTATTTTTTACATCTCTTTTTTCAATGATTAATTTTTTTGATTCAGTTTCAAAAACAACACTTTGGAATACGAAGGATTCATCTACGTCAAAATTTCAGTATCAACCATGTCCATTGAGTAGGCATGGTGAATTGTGTCTCCGGGCTGATGAAGGTTGCAGAATATGCTATCCAGATCAATGTCAAGATCCATGTTTTCACTGTAAATTTTGGGCTGCCGCGCCTCCCATACAATTCTCTTTCCCTTCTTCCTCACAGGAAGCTCGTGAGGAAGATGTCCACTGTATCTCTACAAAACTGCTGTGGAGCTACTACCAATAGTTTATGAAAACGTTGGTTTGCTCCAGACGCTGCTTGAAATGAAGAAACAAAGGGGACAATATAACCCCTCGGAAACATTGCTTCAATGTGTGCGAATGGAAAATCTCCTCATTAATGACAATATCTATGCGTGCTGTATGGTGACCTGTTAGAAGTAAATCTTAATTATTGCATACTTAGAAGTGAAAAGGTGGCGATTACGACGAAAAACATTTAAGGATTGGAGGTTTCGTGAACAAACCAAGATGGCGGCGTGCGAATGACATTCCATGGTATTTGAAATTAAGACTGGGAAGAGATTGGAGGTTTCGTGAAGGAAGCAAGCTAGCGGCGTGCGAATGACATTCCATGGCATTTGAAATTAAGACTGGGAAGGGATAAGAAAAGCCTTCGCAAATATTTCATTAATGGCAGAACTTCTCGAGCCTTGCGCGCATCAATGACAGCTTAGACGGTGCTTGCACGATGACCTGTTAGCATTAAAGATTTAGAAACAAGACACACACACACACACACACACACACACACACATAAACACTATTTCTTATTATGGACACGTGCGAAGGTGACGTGCACGTGGAAGAGCAAGCAAGGAAGGAATGGCCAAGTCTGAAAGTGCATGCTGAAATTGGTGAGTGTCCAATGGTGAAACTACATAAGTCGGAATTGTTCAGGTAAGAAAACCAAAGGGCTTGGTCCGACTCCCAATGCATATTTCATAATTCATGTGCAACATCAACTCTGTGGTTACCAGATCAGTGTGTGTAGAAACGAGGCAAAACTAAATATGTAACCTTCATAAAGTATGTACATGATATTTTATAGAGCATGCACGAATATCGCATTCCATACTTGGCCACTTTCTGGATCGCGGATTCTCGGGCGAGCGGGCTCAAAAAATAGGCCTCTATTGCTCGGTGTTCTACAAATAGCACATACAGTTCCANTTTTTCTAAAGACAAGGCCTTCAAATTATCAACTTGTTTATCGAAATCTTGCTTGGTTAACGCCAACGAGTTGGCGATTAAGCTGGGGTCCTGGAAGCCGTTTGTCTTTCCTGCTAACTCTATTTTGGTGAGCTTTGTGAATAATGTTTCTTTATTTGATATTGCTTGCTCACATGATTGGATGATGAGATACAAGTTCTTCACCTTCTCTTTCCAACATGCTTCTAATTGAGTGAGCCATTTTTTGGATGAGAGATCATGTTGTCTTCTTCTCGTGTCTGGCATGTTGTTGACATGAAAGGAAAAATGGATGACCCTGTGGACATAGAAAGTTTCTTCATTTTTTAAATCCGTTTGTAGAAGTTGGAGTAAGTTATGTGCCCTTCTCCCCAGGGAATCCATATTCTGTGATGTTTCCCAGGTCTTAGTAATCAATTCCATTCTTTTGTTGATATTTTTCTCCACATATACTCTATAGGATGAGAGGAATATGGAGGACCCTTTTAGATTTGTTGCAGGGGTGTAGGTAGTCGCAGGCATGACTATTTCCAAAGAACTTCCAACCAATGGCATAGGAAACAAAGCTTCTTCTAATTTCTTAATCATGTTCTTTAGTCTGGCATTCTCGACCTCAATGAATCCAACGGAATCATGAAGAGCATATTCGGTTTCCATGTGAAGTTGAGATATTTTGGACGTCTGCATATTGACAAGGTCAAGTTCTAAACGATGTTTTATTTTCTTATTTTTTACATCTCTTTTTTCAATGATTAATTTTTTTGATTCGGTTTCAAAAACAACACTCTGGAATACGAAGGATTTATATACGTCAAAATTTCGGTATCAACCATGTCCATTGAGTAGGCATGGTGAATTGTGTCTCTGGGCTGATGAAGGTTGCAGAATATGCCATCCAGATCAGTGTCAAGATCCATGTTTTCAATGTAAATTTTGGGATGCCGTGCCTCCCATACAATTCTCTTTCCCTTCTTCCTCACAGGAAGCTCGTGAGGAAGATGTTAACTGTATCTCTACAAAACTGCTGTGGAGCTACTACCAATAGTTTATGAAAACGTTGGTTTGCTCCAGACGCTGCTTGAAATGAAGAAACGAAGGGGACAATATAACCCCTCAGAAACATTGCTTCATTGTGTGCGAATGGAAAATATCCTCATTAATGACAATATCTATGCGTGCTGTATGGTGACCAGTTAGAAGTAAATCTTAATTATTGCATACTTAGAAGTGCAAAGGTGGCGATTACGACGAAAAAAATTTAAGGATTGGAGGTTTCGTGAACAAACCAAGATGGCGGCGTGTGAATGACATTCCATGGTATTTGAAATTAAGACTGGCAAGAGATTGGAGGTTTCGTGAAGGAAGCAAGCTAGCGACGTGCGAATGACATTCCATGGCATTTGAAATTAAGACTGGGAAGGGATAAGAAAAGACTTCGCAAATATTTCATTAATGGCAGAACTTCTCGAGCCTTGCGAGCATCAATGACAGCTTAGACGGTGCCTGCACGATGACCTGTTAGCATTAAAGATTTAGAAACAAGACACACACACACACACACACACACACACACACACACACACATAAACACTATTTCTTATTATGGACACGTGCGAAGGTGACGTGCACGTGGAAGAGCAAGCAAGGAAGGAATGGCCAAGTCTGAAAGTGCATGCTGAAATTGGTGAGTGTCCAATGGTGAAACTACATAAGTCGGAATTGTTCAGGTAAGCAAACCAAAGGGCTTGGTCCGACTCCCAATGCATATTTCATAATTCATGTGCAACACCAACTCTGTGGTTACCAGATCAGTGTGTGTAGAAACGAGGCAAAACTAAATATGTAACCTTCATAAAGTATGTACATGATATTTTATAGAGCATGCACGGATATCGCATTCCATACTTGGCCACTTTCTAGATCGCGGATTCTCGGGCGAGCGGGATAAAAAAATAGGCCTCTATTGCTCGGTGTTGTACAAATACCACATACAGTTCCACAATATACAAATTGACAAGCAGACTTGCGGGGTGGCTGAGATTTTATAGACCATGTACAGTTTCTGGATCGCAGGTTCTCGGGCTAGCGGGGTCAAAAACAAGCCTCTATTGTTCCGTGCCTTACAAATAGCTTATGATAATAAATTGACAAGCGAATTTGCGGGTTGACCAACCCAACATTCTACTCTAGGGCTGGCGGGCTCCTAGAAACGAGCAATACATACCAAATATGCACAGATCCCTTATTCCATACTTAGCCACTTATTTGGAGCGTGGACTTGTGGGCTGTACATTGGGCCGATTTTTTCCATATAGAAATTAGGTTCTCGGGTTGGCCGCCTCAAAATTGGCTAAGCAAACCAAAGGGCTCCGTCTGAATCCCAGTGCATATTTCATAATTCATGTGCAACACCAACTCTGTGGTTACCATATCAGTGTGTGTAGAAACAAGGAAAAAGTAAATATGTACCTTGATAAAGTATGGACATGAGATTTTATAGACCATGTACGGATATCACATTCCATACTTGGCCACTTTCTGGATTGCGGGTTCTTTGGTGGGTGGGCTCAAAAAATAGGCCTCTATTGTTATGTGTTCTACAAATAGCAAACACAGTTCCGCGATATACAAATTGACAAGCGGACTTGCGGGGTGGCTGAGATTTTATAGACCATGTACAGTTTCTGGATTGCGGGTTGTCGGGATGGTGGGGTAAAAGACGAGCCTCTATTGTTCGGTGCCTTACAAATAGCTTATGATAATAAATTGACAAGTGGGAAGAAAAAAAATGCACCTTTGCATGGATTCCTCCACATCTCCGGGCAGGAGTTCTTTGCACCATCTAGTTTTTCTGTCTGTTTCTATCAACAAAAGTACAAAACAAAATGGATGTGAACATAGGTGCATATGTAAAGAAAAATGCAACTACTATGTACATATACTAAAAAAAATAGAATAAGATGAATAGAGAGAGAAATAGTTTTTGGGAGGATGTACCTTTTATTTTTTTATTTTTTTGCATAATGTATATTTTATAATTCAAGTACAACACCGATTGTATGCTCACTAGAACGACATGTGTAGAAATCAGGGAAAACCAAAAAGATGGATAAATATTATTATTATTATTTTTGGCAACAATCTATACAGATATGCTTTGAAACATAGAAATATGAGTTTGCAATATGTTTGATGTATATCTCATAATTCAAGTGCAATACCAATTGTATCGTGATCAGAACAATATGTGTCTAAGATAAACGTACTGTATTGAGGAATGGGCATATTGGACCAGACATGGTCAATAAGTGTGTTTTGCAGATGGCCTATGTTGTTCAAAAGAAAGCGGAGACAATATTTGCACATGTAGTTTTCCAATTCTTTTGTTCTGCTGGTATTTTGTAGCATGTCAATATTGAAGTCTCCTACAAGTACAATGGGTCCGTTTCGATGGAAATGGCCCAATGCATCAGAAATAACATGTACTATGTTGGAGAATGCTGCATGGGGAGCAACATACATATTCAGTATTGGAACTTCTGTTTCATGAGATTTTTTTTTTGCATCCTGTTCAACATTTTTTTCTTCGATATGTATATGGTAAAAAATTGGTACATGTTTTTTCACCAGTATCATCACCCCATGTGTAATGTAACTTGATATGCAATTGTGATTTGGGAATTGTTTTTTATGCATGCATAATTCCATGTGTGTTTCCTGCAAGCACAGAATATCAGATTGCATTATATCATAGTCATTCAGTATATTATCCATGTTTGCATTTAAGCTGTGTGTGTTAAGCGAGAGAATTGATACAAATGAATTTGTTTGTATGGATTGGTAATCATAGTGAAATTTCCATTTTGTAGAGGTCCTGAGTCGTTCCATTTCAATATCAATTTTCTGTTTCAATTTGAAGTTATCTTTTGTGAGAGGACTTAGTAAATACAATGAGTCTATTCTTCTGACACGGGACAATGCTGTGTATACAAGTCCATGTATCTGAATTCTAGCAGGATGGAATGAAACATTATCAAGTGTTAGTCCTTGTGATCTGTGGATTGTACATGCACATGCAAGTTTAATCGGAAACCGTTTTCGAATCTTCAGTCGACCTGTCTTTGCTGATGTCGATACTAGCTTCAATATTCGCAAAATAGGTGTCCAATCGCTTCCAGTGTTTGAATTATATAGATAAGACAACTTGCTTGCTTGTCGCTTGCCTATATGTGGTTCATGGAACTTAATCCAAAGGACATCCACTTTTTCTGTCTTCGTATAGCCTTTCAGTATTCCATTTGCACCATTCACCAAGCCATCTTGTGAATCATAGTTACATGCATATATTTCAACAAACATTTCTAATTTGAGGATAAGTTGAAAAGGTAAAGTGTCTGAATATTCATGACGTGACACATTTCCATGGTTGTCTTCTTCCAGGTCAATCAAATTGATGATGATATCATTGCCAGGCATGAGCGACAACATGTGTCTGTTATGCATTGCAACATCCTTATTTCCTGTAGAACATCTAAGGGAACATTGGGTCTATTGGTGCAGGTTGTAAGCACCTCGAATTGATAAAGGTCAAGTCATCATATGTTTGGCTGTTTGTGCACATTCTATTCAGAATTGCAATGACTGTTTCATCTGTCTGGCGCATTGTAGTATGCAACTCAAAGAATTTAATATTGTCTCTCCAGAAGTCACGGGTGACTGTTTCCATGTTAACGATAGGTTGTTCAAATATCAAAGAATCTTGGATGGGTTGTGCCTGGTAAATATCCCCACAGAATATCATGTCAATGTTTCCAAAGTATTTCTTCTACACATGTTTTATGCTTCTTAGTTGGTTGTCAATGGAATACAAGAACCGACTCCAAATCAAATATGCTTCATCTATAAAGACAAGTTGGAGTTTCTCATAAAGCTTAGATAATGTATCCAAAATTTCCTTGCTAAGTGGAAGAAACTGTGACTTGTTAAAAGGCATTAAAAATGAAAAGTGGACTGTTGTTCCACCGGCATTGTATGCAACTTTTCCTATGTATGCAACTATTAGGTCCTTTGGTTTCATAGGATCAGAGGAATTGTTTGAATCATAGATTCGTATAAGCATTTGGAACAGTGATTTCGCTGTGAATGTCTTTCCTGTTCCTGCTCCACCTGTAAGGAACACGTGCACAAGATTGTTCATGTTCAAGCATTTTTGAAGAGGAATGTCCTTTAGAATTGTTTGCTATTCGTGATTCAACAGACGTCTTATTCTGTGGTATTCATTATTTTCAATTAGGAAATGATGTTTTGTAACTTGAAAACCAAGGTTGATACGTTTTTTAGTTCCAACCGCTGGAGGACGAGGCAAATCCACTTGTAAGTCATAGGACTCGGAAGGAGCTGTGGTTGTTTTTCGGTTTCTGAATGTCTCATCATGATCGCCAAGGTTTTCTAGGTCATTAAGTGCAACTTCTAGATCACCCCATGTTGGATTAACATTGTAGGTAAATCTAGCTTCATTGATGTGCACTATAGTCTCAGACGCAACATACGCAGCCTCCCATGTAGAGANTTTTCACCAGTATCATCACCCCATGTGTAATGTAACTTGATATGCAATTGTGATTTGGGAATTGTTTGTTATGCATGCATAATTCCATGTGTGTTTCCTGCAAGCACAGAATATCAGATTGCATTATATCATAGTCATTCAATATATTATCCATGTTTGCATTTAAGCTGTGTGTTAAGCGAGAGAATTGATACAAATGAATTTGTTTGTATGGATTGGTAATCATAGTGCAGTTGCCATTTTGTAGAGGTCCTGAGTCGTTCCATTTCAATATCAACTTTCTGTTTCAATTTGAAGTTATCTTTTGTGAGAGGACTTAGTAAATACAATGAGTCTATTCTTCTGACACGGGACAATGCTGTGTATACAAGTCCATGTATCTGAATTCTAGCAGGATGGAATGAAACATTATCAAGTGTTAGTCCTTGTGATCTGTGGATTGTACATGCACATGCAAGTTTAATCGGAAACCGTTTTCGAATCTTCAGTCGACCTGTCTTTGCTGATGTCGATACTAGCTTCAATATTCGCAAAATAGGTGTCCAATCGCTTCCAGTGTTTGAATTATATAGATAAGACAACTTGCTTGCTTGTCGCTTGCCTATATACGGTTCATGGAACTTAATCCAAAGGACATCCACTTTTTCTGTCTTCGTATAGCCTTTCAGTATTCCATTTGCACCATTCACCAAGCCATCTTGTGAATCATAGTTACAGGCATATATTTCAACAAACATTTCTAATTTAAGGATAAGTTGAAAAGGTAAAGTGTCTGAATATTCATGACGTGACACATTTCCATGGTTGTCTTCTTCCAGGTCAATCAAATTGATGATGATATCATCGCCAGGCATGAGCGACAACATGTGTCTGTTATGCATTGCAACATCCTTATTTCCTGTAGAACAACTAAGGGAACATTGGGTCTGTTGGTGCAGGTCGTAAGCACCTCGAATTGATAAAGGTCAAGTCATCATATGTTTGGCTGTTTGTGCACATTCTATTCAGAATTGCAATGTCTGTTTCATCTGTCTGGCACATTGTAGTATGCAACTCAAAGAATTTAATATTGTCTCTCCAGAAGTCACGGGTGACTGTTTCCATGTTAATGGTAGGTTGTTCAAATATCAAAGAATCTTGGATGGGTTGTGCCTGGTAAATATCCCCACATAATATCATGTCAATGTTTCCAAAGTATTTCTTCTACACATGTTTTATGCTTCTTAGTTGGTTGTCAATGGAATACAAGAACCGACTCCAAATAAAATATGCTTCATCTATAAAGACAAGTTGGAGTTTCTCATAAATCTTAGATAATGTATCCAACATTTCCTTGCTAAGTGGAAGAAACTGTGACTTGTTAAAAGGCATTAAAAATGCAAAGTGGACTGTTGTTCCACCGGCATTGTATGCAACTTTTCCTGTGTATGCAACTATTAGGTCCTTTGGTTTCATAGGATCAGAGGAATTGTTTGAATCATAGATTCGTATAAGCATTTGGAACAGTTCTTTCGCTGTGAATGTCTTTCCTGTTCCTGCTCCACCTGTAAGGAACACGTGCACACGATTTTTCATGTTCAAGCATTTTTGAAGAGCAATGCCCTTTAGAATTGTTTGCTGTTCGTGATTCAACAGACGTCTTATTCTGTGGTATTCATTATTTTCAATTAGGAAATGATGTTTTGTAACTTGAAAACCAAGGTTGATACGTTTTTTAGTTCCAACCGCTGGAGGACGAGGCAAATCCACTTGTAAGTCATAGGACTCGGAAGGAGCTGTGGTTGTTTTTCGGTTTCTGAATGTCTCATCATGATCGCCAAGGTTTTCTAGGTCATTAAGTGCAACTTCTAGATCACCCCATGTTGGATTAACATTGTAGGTAAATCTAGCTTCATTGATGTGCACTATAGTCTCAGACGCAACATACGCAGCCTCCCATGTAGAGAAGTTATGTTTTAATGTCTCTTCATTTTCATCGAACATAACGTACAACGGAAAATTTTCTCTACAATAGTTTTCATAGTCACAATGTTTATTGTATTTGACAAACCGTATGACAAAGGTTTTTTTTCTTTTTGATATGGGTGCACCATTTGTTTTGTAATGCGATACGAATTCTGCTAAGCAGATATGCCTAATAGGAGATGTACGCTGGACGTAATAATCAATAATAGAGCGACATAGCATGTCTTCTGAATTGTCAGGYTCTTGTTGTAGMAAAACCGGTGGTTTAAGCACAAATGTGCATTTTTCAAGTGGAGATGTGTTTATGAAGACACATTTTCTTGAACTACAAGTGAGGAGCAAGCAAAGTGCAATGTGAACTGCTTGTTGAACAAACATTTGTTGAAGATTAAGCAATGTATTTCCAAGTGTGCGTATCATTTGTATGGCATCAATATGACTTCTTTCATGTTGTTTGCGTATTCTTTTGAATGCACTTGTCATAGGTTTGTCAATCTTCATCGTATACGAGGTACAATACGATGCTGTAACATATGCATTCAGCACATACTGCGCATCTGTATTTTCTTTCCACATAACTGGCATGTCCTTGGAGAAACTGTTGTTCCAAATATGGGAGAGTTTTCGTTTAAGGAAAAGTGTTGGTTGCCTAAGCGTACATTGTCTGGCTTCGATGTACTCATCTTCTGATAGATTTACCTGTGTCAAGAAGACATCAAAGCTCATCATTTCATCAAATTCTCCTTGTTCTAGAAATGCAAACAAGGATTTATATTTCTCAACAACAACATTGTCCTCTAAACTAACTGGCTCTATGATTCTTGTAGCTCTCATTGGCGGCACAGGAAAGTTGTATCTGCAATGTGAGTTTTTTCATTTTCTACAACTTCTTGTATGGTAATGTCTATGGACTTTCGCAAGTTATGGATCCAAATGATCTGTGTTGCATGCTATGTATTTATCCACAAATTGTTTGATCTTTGAATTGATATCAACTCCATAGACTGGTGCACCCTCTATCCACAACAGTGCGTGGTCATGTTCATTTCCCCTATTCTGAAATTCAGTCACAAAAAAGTAGTTCGATATTTTTTCGAAAAATGTTTCATCATGGAATATCAATTGTCTCAAATCATTTATTCTATGTCTATAGTAGCGAGTACATGTCACCGGGTCTTTTTTTATGAAGTAGTCAATGTCATTATTTTCCAGTGCATTGGTTTCTTTTTTATGTTTCCTGTTCCTATGTAGCTCAGATACGACAACCACCAATGGATCCAAGCAATGCTATGCACTTGTAAATGTGATGAAAAATGTTGGCGGGCCCAATTGCCGGATCATTGCAAAAATATTTCTTTTGTTTTGTTGCAAATAGTCAGGAGAGGTGCGAATGTTTTTGAAATCTATGTATCCAATATCAGATTTCATAATTTTTTCTAGGTTTACTTTTTCCTTCACATCCTTGGCCAACAACTTTCTTCCTTGTAACTGCCCTTTTCTTATTCAGACCCACATGCAGGAAAGAACTTGCTCTATTATTATGCACATTGTTTTGAAAAACAAATTTGTTATGTGACAGGAGAAGTAACCGCTTGAATGTAGCAGCTCTTATTAGACTATTTTATGATAATTGAATCGTTTTGTAATGTCAGTGCCACGTGGATCTCCATAGAAGAGTGTTGGAAAGTTCATTTCCTCAACGAATTTGTCCTTGAATATTCCAAGTGGACGCTGCCCCTCGACAAGTGCAATTTCAAAAAAATTGTCTTGCAAATCACGAATGCATTGTGAATCAGTGAATCCATGCACCAATGTTTCAGTAGGTGTTTCATTCTCCGATTCATCACTTGTATCAAATTCACTAGGATTTTCAAGAGTGTCTGCAGAGTTGCCATCCTCTTATGTGAGAACACTATTCCAGTTTCCATTTATACAAATGTTCTCTGCTTTGTACAGGGCCCTAGAACATAATTCCTTTAATTCTTTCATAACAACATGCACATGCAATTTTCCTGACTAATAGGCATTTTTGTATCGCAAGAGTCTTTTGAGAGCCACAAAAATTGTCATTGTATTGTTAATGAATTGTGGCAACGCTTTTTGCACAACATCTAGCTGAACAGGTACATTAATAATTGATCCTGTTAAGCCCATATGGGGTCATTTATAGCCCCAAGGTCTGATTTGAGAAAATGCAATTCATAGAGACACAAGTCTCTCCTCAAGTTCCGTAAGTGCACTTACATATGGTAGTGGTGTATTACATCTTATTTGGTCAGGAGTTGCAAACTGTGGCAGTTTTCCATTTTCAAGCGATCGTTTGCATGGAAGACAAAATTTYCCACTGGAAAATGGTTTATCGTGCGCTGTCAAGCRGAGGTATTCTKCTTGCAAATCAGGCGTGAAAGACTTACTGTTTTTTGAAAAATTCAATTGTTCACAAATTGCACATGCAATGGAAGGAGTGTCTTTCATTTGTTTCATGTAGGTCTGTCTTGCATTTTTCTTTCGCAGGGAAGTATGGGTAGAAACTGTTTCCTGGTTTTCATTGCTAGTACTGCATGGTGTTTCTTGTAGACCACGAACTGTCACAGTTGCATGACCATTCCAGGATATGCGATCGCACCTGTTTATGTTCTGTTCTGCACGAACAAATTTCTTTACATTGTGATATGTGAGTTTCTCTCTAAAAGGAAGCGTAGCAATGTATTTTTTTCTCTCACACATGACCTTTTTCAAGTTGTGGTAACTTACTCTACGTTTCTTTCCCAAGGGCATGATGAGCTGATGGAAACTGGAATGAATTTCACTCTCACTGAACTTCTGAGAAACTACTTTACATTTTTTGTTTAAGGCCTCTATGGCCTTATCACAAGTTGGATGAATTTGATGCATACTTTTTTTCAAAGTGTGATAACTTACTCTACGTTTTTTGTTTAAGCCCTCTATGGTCTCATCACAACTGTCATTAATTCTACGCATGTTTTTTTTGTTCAAGCCCTGTATGCCCATATCGCAACCAGGAGGAGTCTCATTTTCACTAAAAAGAATTCGATGTGTTTGCAGATTCGATGTCGTCTGCGTGGCATGGACATTCAACCCTGAACTACTGATATGTCCAAGCAAAGGTTCATAATGGATATGTGTTGTATCTGTTTTCAACGAGAGGATGTCAATTGTGCCATCATAATTTGAATCAGTAAACTAGGAATGGACACTGCCATCTTGCAAGGCCAACTAGACTTGGATGTTCACCCTGAATATCATATACAACCATTGCAAACATAATCTGCAACCCTCCATATTCCCTTTCTCATATGGAAGCGCCATGTTCACAAGGTATTCCTGCCAACTTCCAACAGTTGGCATATTTTCTAGGAGATATGGCCAAAGGTGCTGATGCAAGCACCTAAAAGCATGTTGCATGCCACCTATAATTGCATTGCAAAAGGACTGTACAGTGTAAAGCCGCAATGAATAAACATCGAACTCCATTGCCACCAAACAACAAATTGCATTAAACAGACTATCTCCATAGGTAGACACAACATTTGTTGCCATCTATAAACCATGTCAATCTATGCGATGAAAAATCCATTTCCATTGCGATTGAAGGTCTTTGAAAACAACGAACAAGTAAATACAANGTTCCGTAAGTGCACTTACATATGGTAGTGGTGTATTACATCTTATTTGGTCAGGAGTTGCAAACTGTGGCAGTTTTCCATTTTCAAGCGATCGTTTGCATGGAAGACAAAATTTTCCACTGGAAAATGGTTTATCGTGCGCTGTCAAGCAGAGGTATTCTTCTTGCAAATCAGGCGTGAAAGACTTACTGTTTTTTGAAAAATTCAATTGTTCACAAATTGCACATGCAATGGAAGGAGTGTCTTTCATTTGTTTCATGTAGGTCTGTCTTGCATTTTTCTTTCGCAGGGAAGTATGGGTAGAAACTGTTTCCTGGTTTTCATTGCTAGTACTGCATGGTGTTTCTTGTAGACCACGAACTATCACAGTTGCATGACCATTCCGGGATATGCGATCGCACCTGTTATGTTCTGTTCTGCACGAACAAATTTCTTTACATTGTGATATGTGAGTTTCTCTCTAAAAGGAAGCGTAGCAATGCATTTTTTTCTCTCACACATGACCTTTTTCAAGTTGTGGTAACTTACTCTACGTTTCTTGCCCAAGGGCATGATGAGCTGATGGAAACTGGAATGAATTTCACTCTCACTCAACTTCTGAGAAACTACTTTACGTTTTTTGTTTAAGGCCTCTATGGCCTTATCACAAGTTGGATGAATTTGATGCATACTTTTTTTCAAAGTGTGATAACTTACTCTACATTTTTTGTTTAAGCCCTCTATGGCCTCATCACAACTGTCATTAATTCTACGCATGTTTTTTTTGTTCAATCCCTGTATGCCCATATTGCAACCAGGAGGAGTCTCATTTTCACTAAAAAGAATTCGATGTGTTTGCAGATTCGATGTCGTCTGCGTGGCATGGAAATTCAACCCTGAACTACTGATATGTCCAAGCAAAG
Organism: Picea glauca; assembly: GCA_000966675.3. Classification (NCBI taxonomy): domain Eukaryota; kingdom Viridiplantae; phylum Streptophyta; class Pinopsida; order Pinales; family Pinaceae; genus Picea; species Picea glauca. The sequence continues at coordinate 26,523 of JZKD02S2166022.1, forward strand.
GTTCATAATGGATATGTGTTGTATCTGTTTTCAACGAGAGGATGTCAATTGTGCCATCATAATTTGAATCAGTAAACTAGGAATGGACACTGCCATCTTGCAAGGCCAACTAGACTTGGATGTTCACCCTGAATATCATATACAACCATTGCAAACATAATCTGCAACCCTCCATATTCCCTTTCTCATATGGAAGCGCCATGTTCACAAGGTATTCCTGCCAACTTCCAACAGTTGGCATATTTTCTAGGAGATATGGCCAAAGGTGCTGATGCAAGCACCTAAAAGCATGTTGCATGCCACCTATAATTGCATTGCAAAAGGACTGTACAGTGTAAAGCCGCAATGAATAAACATCGAACTCCATTGCCACCAAACAACAAATTGCATTAAACAGACTATCTCCATAGGTAGACACAACATTTGTTGCCATCTATAAACCATGTCAATCTATGCGATGAAAAATCCATTTCCATTGCGATTGAAGGTCTTTGAAAACAACGAACAAGTAAATACAAGGACCTTCTATATTGCATATGGACATTTTTTTGTACAATAGTGGTTCAGAATGGCCACCGACGACATTGGCATCATGGAACAAGATGCAATATGGATTGTTGGATACAGTTTTGTTGAATAGTAGATATATTGTTTTTCTTGTCAATGACCATATTCCAACTGATATATTCAACCAGTTAGACAACCACCATATACAAAATGTATTTCCCCAAAGTCCCCTCTCATGTGCAGGAAGAACTAGAGATGCAAACAACCACATCTTTGAAAAATACGTAGCAACATCATGTATTCCATGCAACTACTGAAGAAAATCAGATTCTAGTTCGTATTCATAGGACTCCAAAGCCTCAACATCGCCATTTTTAAAACAAGTCAAGAAATAATCTATCAATCCATTGGGCAGCTCGGTCGACGAATACCGGAAATGCAATAGAACCTAGAATGTATCGAAAAGGAAATCCCCAACAGTATAGGAGAATGCATCCAATCTAAAAAGCCCATTTCTATGCAAAACCACCTTAATGCTGTCATGTATAATGGACTGTGTATCTATTTCATACGACTCAACATCTATTACTTATTTCATCTCTTCAACTGCCATTTTGAATCTGTTTGCTGCATACTTTCAGTTTCTATGAAAATAGAGAAAAGGAGGGGAATGAAATAAAAGGTAGCAAAAAAAAAAAGGAAAGCAAAATAGGGTACCAATCCTCGTATGTATCTTTCAACCTTCTTCTCCTCAACTTCAATCCCCCCTAGTCCCCATACCAGATGAGAAGAAAACAAACTGACACTGGAAATTGAGCCAAACAGAAGAAAGAACACAAATAAATAAAACCATAACTTTACTTAGTAGAAAGAGAATAGGTGGACGCAGTTTTCCGACCCACAAAATAAAAGCATTCCCCATGTCTACACCCCGCCGGATGGTTCCCTCTTCTGATAGGTCCGAACTACTTTTCGTAAACTCCTCTGCATTACAATTTTCGGAAAAGCTATGGATGTGATAGCCGGCATATGAAGATGCATGGTTTCCAGGAACATAAACTAAGAGCACAAACAAAGATGGTCTGCAACAGAATTTGGAGGCATGGACCGCCACCATTGAAAAATAGCAACAATAGGGAAACTTACCCATCAACGGAGGATGACAAGAGCTCAGCCCCAAAATCTACAAATCGCAACAACAGGTCCAACAACTTGCAAAGTTGAAGAACAACAAACCAGTGAACAACCACGAAGAGCTCAAACTGCAAGTGCAGGACCTCAAATTTGCAAAGTTGAATCAAACAAGAACCAGAATCATGGAATGAAGCAGCAAACAAGGATCGAGCACTAGAGTAGCGATGCCGAGCATGAACGAAACTGTATTGCAACACATCTGTACAATAAACATTTAAGACTGCCAGAGTTGTTAGGTAAACAATTAAGACTGTCAGGACCGTCGAAGGGCGTAGCCCTGTACAAGCATTTAAGAAAAAATGCAGCGTGGCAGGCCTATTCTCTCGAAGCACGCAACAATAAAGCAAAAATCACACATAGTAATATGGTAGAGAATGTATTCTACCCAACAGAAAATGCTAAAGGAAACATTCGAACTAATGCTAGCATTAATCCACCTTCGACCAATGCATAATAAAANATTCAACCCTGAACTACTGATATGTCCAAGCAAAGGTTCATAATGGATATGTGTTGTATCTGTTTTCAACGAGAGGATGTCAATTGTGCCATCATAATTTGAATCAGTAAACTAGGAATGGACACTGCCATCTTGCAAGGCCAACTAGACTTGGATGTTCACCCTGAATATCATATACAACCATTGCAAACATAATCTGCAACCCTCCATATTCCCTTTCTCATATGGAAGCGCCATGTTCACAAGGTATTCCTGCCAACTTCCAACAGTTGGCATATTTTCTAGGAGATATGGCCAAAGGTGCTGATGCAAGCACCTAAAAGCATGTTGCATGCCACCTATAATTGCATTGCAAAAGGACTGTACAGTGTAAAGCCGCAATGAATAAACATCGAACTCCATTGCCACCAAACAACAAATTGCATTAAACAGACTATCTCCATAGGTAGACACAACATTTGTTGCCATCTATAAACCATGTCAATCTATGCGATGAAAAATCCATTTCCATTGCGATTGAAGGTCTTTGAAAACAACGAACAAGTAAATACAAAGACCTTCTATATTGCATATGGACATTTTTTTGTACAATAGTGGTTCAGAATGGCCACCGGCGACATTGGCATCATGGAACAAGATGCAATATGGATTGTCGGATACAGTTTTGTTGAATAGTAGATATCTTGTTTTTCTTGTCAATGACCATATTCCAACTGATATATTCAACCAGTTAGATAGCCACCATATACAAAATGTATTTCCTCAAAGTCCCCTCTCATGTGCAGGAAGAACTGGAGATGCAGACAACCACATCTTTGAAAAATACGTAGCAACACCATGTATTCCATTCAACTACCGAAGAAAATCAGATTCTAGTTCGTATTCATAGGACTCCAAAGCCTCAACATCGCCATTTTTAAAACAAGTCAAGAAATAATCTATCAATCCATTGCGCAACTCGGTCGACGAATACCGGAAATGCAATAGAACCTAGAATGTATCGAAAAGGAAATCCCCAACAGTATAGGAGAATGCATCCAATCTAAAAAGCCCATTTCTATGCAAAACCACCTTAATGCTGTCATGTATAATGGACTCTGTATCTATTTCATACGACTCAACATCTATTACTTATTTCATCTCTTCAACTGCCATTTTGAATCTGTTTGCTGCATACTTTCAGTTTCTATGAAAATAGAGAAAAGGAGGGGAACGAAATAAAAGGTAGAAAAAAAAAAAAGGAAAGCAAAATAGGGTACCAATCCTCGTATGTATCTTTCAACCTTCTTCTCCTCAACTTCAATCCCCCCTAGTCCCCATACCAGATGAGAAGAAAACAAACCGACACTGGAAATTGAGCCAAACAGAAGAAAGAACACAAATAAATAAAACCATAACTTTACTTAGCAGAAAGAGAATAGGTGGACGCAGTTTTCCGACCCACAAAATAAAAGCATTCCCCATGTCTACACCCTGCTGGATGGTTCCCTCTTCTGATAGGTCCGAACTACTTTTCGTAAACCCCTCTGCATTACAATTTTCGTAAAAGCTATGGATGTGATAGCCGGCATACGAAGATGCATGGTTTCCAGGAACATAAAATAAGAGCACAAACAAAGATGGTCTGCAACAGAATTTGGAGGCATGGACTGCCACCATTGAAAAATAGCAACAATAGGGAAACTTACCCATCAACGAAGGATGACAAGAGCTCAGCCCCAAAATCTACAAATCGCAACAACAGGTCCAACAACTTGCAAAGTTGAAGAACAACAAACCAGTGAACAACCACGAAGAGCTCAAACTGCAAGTGCAGGACCTCAAATTTGCAAAGTTGAATCAAACAAGAACCAGAATCATGGAATGAAGCAGCAAACAAGGATCGAGCACTAGAGTAGCGATGCCGAGCATGAACGAAACTGTATTGCAACACATCTGTACAATAAACATTTAAGACTGCCAGAGTTGTTAGGTAAACAATTAAGACTGTCAGGACCGTCGAAGGGCGTAGCCCTGTACAAGCATTTAAGAAAAAATGCAGCGTGGCAGGCCTGTTCTCTCGAAGCACGCAACAATAAAGAAAAAATCACACATAGTAATATGGTAGAGAATGTATTCTACCCAACAGAAAATGCTAAAGGAAACATTTGAACTAATGCTAGCATTAATCCACCTTCGACCAATGCATAATAAAATATATGATTCAAAAAGACCATATATACGATCAAATACTTTGGATATGCCAACAAATTTAACATTGGGAATAACGAAGGCAACAATAAGACCTCCAATCCGTTGTCCAATCAGATCTTGACAAACATGATACTTTTTATTATATAAAAATCAATGTGTTCACTTCCCTTGTTCCAACAATAGATAATATGGAAATATTTCTAGTCAATGCACAATCTAATACCAGGTCAACGATTTATCGATCGCTATAGTCCCTCTATGTTTACGACAGGGACTAATAAGTAATTCTTTAATATTAATTAAATTGTTGAGTTGATTTGGATCATTCTCAATATAAGAAAATGATATTATATTACATCGTTATATTCAAATGTTAATGTTATAGTTGCAAAATATTACAAAAAGTGAAGAGTTCTATGGCATAAAAAAGAATGAGTAAGTTGGTTTTGAAGATTTAGTACTAGGTAGGAGGATTTTTTTATCTTTTTAGAGGTTTTTTTAAGCAATACTTGAGAGTTTTTGTTATTAATATTAAATAACATAATATTTCTTGAGTAGGTATGTAATATGGTTTACTTACTACTTTATTGGTTGTCAGATGGAATGGGTATACATTTTAAATGGATAATTTTCCAACATTAGATATGGAGACATTTTCTCTTTGAATTTTTTTGAACTCCAATTTGAAAATGATTTTTTTTTTTAATAAAATCAAACATTTAAATATATTGATATGAGTATGGTTATAAAAATGTTTATTGATGCATTATTCTCCAAATTTGATACACATATAATTTATAGATAAATATAAAGGGACCATACTACCATGTAATATTTCAAAGGGAAATCTGTGTAAAAATTGTGATTGTAAAAAATTCAAATATCTCAAGGGAAGTATTAGGATGCATGCTAAATATAATGTCAACTTGTAATATTCCAAAATTTAATAAAACTCATCGACATTGGGTAATGTGTGCTTACAATAGCGTAATAACCTATAAGTATATTTTAAAAATTATTAAACCTTATCGGCAATATCGTGCAATATGTGCTTACGATAATGTAACAACTTGTGAGTGGATTTCAAAGATTATTAAACCTAAATGTAAGATGTGAATTTTGGAGACCATTATTGTATTAAATGAGAAATAGAAGAGCTGCAACTACTAGCTTGGCTAGTTGAAGAAAACCGAAGGGGAACGACAGTTGTTGGCTTAGCCAAATCCAGGTTAATTAGAAAAGAAAAATAGGATAAGAGAGCAGTGTCAAAGATAATTTTGGAGTTTCTTGGATGACTATGGGTTTGCATTTTTTTGTTTCCTTGAGCATGACCATGCTTATATGTTCCTACCTTCCATTTTGTCTGTGCTTTCTTTATTCAATTGTTTATTTTATTTTATTTTTGTTTTGGGTCTAGGTCTAGTTTATTGGGGTCAAGAGGAAGGGTGATGTTCCAATTTTTTTTGACTGTGCTCTTTTCTATTAATACGTTTTGTTTTGTCATGCAGTGCAGAGACAAAGCCACTAAAGCATTAAATACATGTAGAAAATGCATCTATTGCA
>JZKD02S2166033.1:0-25459 GCA_000966675.3 Picea glauca
AAGGGGGTCTGCACCACTAATGAATTATATCCCACTTAGTTGGTTTGATAAATTATGTTCCTTCTCCCATTTTAATTTTTACCAAGAAATTATTTTTATTTTTAAGGGAATCTTCTTCTATTTATTCAATCATCTTTCATGTTTTAACGACGACGACAGATACTCTGTATATTATAAAAAAAAAATATTGCATTACATGAGATCCTGGATATATTTTAATTGACTCCAACCTCCCATCTCATGAATTGGATTACATTTCCCCCATTTTGTGGAAAATAATCTAGTGGTTATCCTTATTATCCCAACTATGTGTCCACTAGAGATACCATTGAAATTCTAGCACCATCTCAATCTAAGTTTGTGGTGGAAGTCTACTTTCATTATAAACTAGAAATACATTTATGATCCATCTACATATTAAGAGGAAAGTTTTTATTTAGGATTTAAATAACTTATGGTGTTCTCTGTGACTAATCGAAATGTCCATGCTACTGTTAGACTTTCACCTGAACCCATTGCAATACCATTAACAAATGATACCTGAATCAAACATACAAAATTTTGCATGCAATAAAGTAAATAGAAACATAACAATTAGAATAATAAATATTCCATTTACATTTCTCAAACTAGTTGGGGCAAGATAGCATGCGATCAATGCAATATTAACAATGTTTAATGTGAGCATCACAAAAACAATATAATTTTTTATCATAGTTTTACATGGTAATTAAAGCTTATACATATTCTACTTCAAAAGAAATAAACCTCAATTACATTGAAAAAATACACGTAAAATCTAAGACAGATTATTATTCTAAATAAATTAGCATGTTGGAATACTGAGAGGGGGGATGAATCAATATGAACACTTTATACCACTTTTAACCACAAAATATATTCTTTCACTTTATCAACAATTTTCGACAGTATATCATCAATGTATCATCTATAATTGCATTCAATATATCTTGAATATATAATCATAAGCAACATCACATCAAATACACAATACACCAGAATTTACGTGGAAACCCAAATGGGAGAAAACCACATAATGCTTTCTTATGTATATCAAGAATTCATTTATAGGAAGCACCAACTTCCCAATTCTTCAGCTGCAACTGGAAGGAGGCTACAACCCCCTATTTACATCTTCCAACATGAAGGAATATACAACTCCATGAATTCTATGGCTCCAACCAGAAGGAGGCTACAACCCCCTGGGTTCTCCGACTGCAACTGGAAGGTGGCTACAACCACCTAATACCACAACCTAATATCACCAACATACCATCACAAGGTATCTTTCTCAATCATGTATCAAATTATGTACCAAACCATCAACCTATACCATACCAAGAATCAATCATGTACCACAACCTGTATCATAATAAGTGCACCAACCATGCACCAACATATATACCAAACCGTTCATCAAACATGCACCTCAACATGTACCATATGCCTCAACTATCAATCATGTATACCAAGTACCAATCATGTACCAACCATGTAAAACAACAATGTACATCAACACCTATACCATATCATGTGCCAACTGTTGTTTCAGAGTCTGTACTTAAGGCTTAGAAGTACAGTGTCTAGGCATCCGAAAGTGGGTAAAGGATAGAGAAGAGAGAAACATCAACCTTCGGCAAGGGAAACTAGGGAAGATTTTTGCGTTGGCATTGTCTAGCTTCCAACTGTTCCTGGATGTTTATATCCTGTTCAATTGTTGCTCATGAACGTTCGAGTTCAACCCGGGTGGTGGTTGTTTTAAGAATAGTGTCGAAAAGGTTTAAGGCAATATGCGTTTGATTTGATAATCCGGGTTCGATATTGGGCTGTGTTGGTACAGGGACAGTCATGGAGGAACAGTAAAATAATAAAACTTCAGGGGGAATTTAATTGTTGTCTCAATTCAGTCGTATAAAAGAGAGTTTACGGTTTCAAAAATAAAAACGGGGTGCAAATCAAAGGCTCTTTCCCATAATTGGGTTATATTTTAATAAAAATTTGTGAGGTGGGAGAAAACATTTAGTTGTCTATTGAGTAAGGCTCCTATCAAGGGAGAATCTCACGTATAAACAGAAGAGGAAAATTGTAAGGAAATAACCTGATGAAGCATAAAATATATGTAGAATTCTGAAATCATTGACTGGTCTTATACCCGCTGATAGCTAGTACAGAGGAAAAACAATAAACAATATAGAAAACCAAAATTCATTCGCTATAGTAGAGGTTGTACTAAATTATAACGAAGCATTCATCAGATACAAATATGAAATGAAACGAAATATGAGATACAAGAAAACAAACTCATAACCTAGTCATGACAGAATTGAGAATCTTCAGATTTTCTTTGTATTAACTCTCAAAATGTAAAAACTCTGTTACAATTGACACAAAAAGGTCCAACCCTTTTTCTTTCTTTCTATGGTATATTTATACAGTTTTACAATAAGATGAAATCTCAATCATTGCAAAATTTTCAGTTATGATAGGGAGAAGAGCAATCGCTCCATTTCTTCTTCTCTATCTTCATTTGGTGCCAGAAGCTTGTCCTCGCGTGTGCTCGGTGCAGGTGACACATATTTCAACCAGCCGAGATATCAACCTTCATGGTTCTGCTTGACAAGTGGCTTCAAAAGAGTAACAATCTCGGGCTAATTGTGGCAACCTGTCTTCCATCTGTCTGTCTATAACGTTGATAGCGCATAATTGCACACTTGGTTTAATCATATATTTATCTATCTGGACTATGTCTGTCGCAGTCACTTGTGAGATCTTTGCTGAATCTCTTTTCTCCTTTTCATTTAAATCAAGTGATATTTTTGTCAAATTCACTTGAATCAACGCCTCAGCATTACCTCCACTATCAATGCCTAACAGATTAACATCTATAGAGCTAAAAGCCTCTTCTAAGGACTTTGTTACTCCCTTGGCTTGCAACTTACCTTATGAGATTCTATGCTCCCATTCCTTCAATAGAATGTTTCCTCTGGTCTGCTCCGAAATGGTGAACCTAGGAATACTTCCCGAATCCCTGTTGTTTGTGGCTATCACAGCCTCTTGGAAGGCGACCCGTGCTGCTCCAGCTTCCCTTTCTCTAGCAGTTAAATTCTCCAGAACTTGATTTACCAGCAAGCAGTTGTCCCAAATCACCTCTACCTTGGCGAGTAAATTTCATTGGGCCACAGAGACTCTGTTCCGAATCTCCATCGTCTGGGATCGAAACATCCCGATATTTATCAATTTGCTTTCAATGATTTCCACCCTAGCCTGCAACTGTTCGATCAAATCTTTTTGCTGGCTCGCTTGCATCTAACCATCCCGAACCACCAACTGTGCATGTTCAGGCTTAGTCTTGAGCCGGTGTATCTCACTTTTATCGGCCAACCTTGCTTTCTCTATTCCTACACTCGCCTGGTCTTTGGCAGTCTCCGCTGATGTGGCTAGTCTGGCTTCTAGGGTCTTGATGAGGCAATTTTTTCGTTTCAGCTGGTTTTTCAAAACCCCAACTGAAAACTGGTTCACTGTGGCATATGATCCTAGTATCCCAGCTATCTCCGTTGTGAAATGTTCATTCTTCTTATCCTTCCCATCGGTCATAACCTTGTATTTCTTGACTGTTGATTCCCCTTCCTGATAGAATTCTTTCTTTACTACCGCCTTTCTCTTCTTATCAAAGAAGAACTCATTTGGAGGGAGTTCTTCCACCCTTATAGGCCTCAACGCTTGATTGAAGATCCACCCTGTGTCAATATTTCCTTGAGTAGACCGCAAGGGAGCCACTGATGTGATAGGATCTCTGATTTGCTTCCCTAATTGTCTCGGAGTAGTAATCAGACTCTGCTTCTTCGACGGGTCAGGAGTCCTTACCTCTGCTTTCAGACTCTTAGTTTTCTCTCCCTCGTCCTGGTGTTTTTCTTGACCGGGAGTCGCATTCTTGGAGCCTTCGGCATCTTTTTGTTTCACCTCCACTGTACTTAGACTCTCACCCCGTAATACTGCAGGAAGACAACCGCGTCTATGTTCTTGGAATTTCAGAACATCGGCCCTTTCTTTAGGTGCCAATGTTTGGATCCGAGCTAAAATCTCGGCATAAGATCTTGTGCCTCGGAAAATCTCATCTAAGGGAGAATTTTTGTGCTCAAATCTCTTGAGCCTGCAATTGGCCAAATGATTACTCACGACCCTTTGCGGATCGTGCTTCTTGTATTCAATAAGGACCAACTTTAGGTCTTCCACGGCTGCTACCTCAGCTTTAGCATGCCCAAAATCTAATAAAGAATATGAATTTAAATGAACAGGAAAAGGTGGCCATACCTTCTTCGAGTATCCCTTAAGCTCCTTGCTGATGCCACAGATTACTGTTTGTTTAGCAACCTCATGACAAGCAAGCCTGTAGTGAATGAATAATGGCAATGCATGCAGGGGAACAGAAGCCCCAAAAACTTTGAGATATGAGAATTCGGCTTCTACATACCAGTCAGCTATGCTGCTCAAATTTGTCACTATACTGTCCGATATCCTGGGTGGCAGGTGACCGAAAATAGTGACATGCAGAGGCACCATCACCCAGTTGAAGATTTCATACACAAAATCTGCTACTTTGTTTTCCCATAATTTCACATGATAGACATGGATAGGCTCGTCCTCTGCTNCAATTGTTGCTCATGAACGTTCGAGTTCAACCCGGGTGGTGGTTGTTTTAAGAATAGTGTCGAAAAGGTTTAAGGCAATATGCGTTTGATTTGATAATCCGGGTTCGATATTGGGTTGTGTTGGTACAGGGACAGTCATGGAGGAACAGTAAAATAATAAAACTTCAGGGGGAATTTAATTCTTGTCTCAATTCAGTCGTATAAAAGAGAGTTTACGGTTTCAAAAATAAAAACGGGGTGCAAATCAAAGGCTCTTTCCCGTAATTGGGTTATATTTTAATAAAAATTTGTGAGGTGGGAGAAAACATTTAGCTGTCTATTGAGTAAGGCTCCTATCAAGGGAGAATCTCACGTATAAACAGAAGAGGAAAATTGTAAAGAAATAACCCGATGAAGCATAAAATATATGTAGAATTCTGAAATCATTGACTGGTCTTATACCCGCTGATAGCTGGTACAGAGGAAAAACAATAAACAATATAGAAAACCAAAATTCATTCGCTATAGTAGAGGTTTTACTAAATTATAACGAAGCATTCATCAGATACGAATATGAAATGAAACGAAATATGAGATACAAGAAAACAAACTCATAACCTAGTCATGACAGAATTGAGAATCTTCAGATTTTCTTTGTATTAACTCTCAAAATGTAAAAACTCTGTTACAATTGACACAAAAAGGTCCAACCCTTTTTCTTTCTTTCTATGGTATATTTATACAGTTTTACAATAAGATGAAATCTCAATCATTGCAAAATTTTCAGTTATGATAGGGAGAAGAGCAATCGCTCCATTTCTTCTTCTCTATCTTCATTTGGTGCCAGAAGCTTGTCCTCGCGTGTGCTCGGTGCAGGTGACACATATTTCAACCAGCCGAGATATCAACCTTCATGGTTCTGCTTGACAAGTGGCTTCAAAAGAGTAACAATCTCGGGCTAATTGTGGCAACCTGTCTTCCATCTGTCTGTCTATAACGTTGATAGCGCATAATTGCACACTTGGTTTAATCATATATTTATCTATCTGGACTATGTCTGTCGCAGTCACTTGTGAGATCTTTGCTGAATCTCTTTTCTCCTTTTCATTTAAATCAAGTGATATTTTTGTCAAATTCACTTGAATCAACGCCTCAGCATTACCTCCACTATCAATGCCTAACAGATTAACATCTATAGAGCTAAAAGCCTCTTCTAAGGACTTTGTTACTCCCTTGGCTTGCAACTTACCTTATGAGATTCTATGCTCCCATTCCTTCAATAGAATGTTTCCTCTGGTCTGCTCCGAAATGGTGAACCTAGGAATACTTCCCGAATCCCTGTTGTTTGTGGCTATCACAGCCTCTTGGAAGGCGACCCGTGCTGCTCCAGCTTCCCTTTCTCTAGCAGTTAAATTCTCCAGAACTTGATTTACCAGCAAGCAGTTGTCCCAAATCACCTCTACCTTGGCGAGTAAATTTCATTGGGCCACAGAGACTCTGTTCCGAATCTCCATCGTCTGGGATCGAAACATCCCGATATTTATCAATTTGCTTTCAATGATTTCCACCCTAGCCTGCAACTGTTCGATCAAATCTTTTTGCTGGCTCGCTTGCATCTAACCATCCCGAACCACCAACTGTGCATGTTCAGGCTTAGTCTTGAGCCGGTGTATCTCACTTTTATCGGCCAACCTTGCTTTCTCTATTCCTACACTCGCCTGGTCTTTGGCAGTCTCCGCTGATGTGGCTAGTCTGGCTTCTAGGGTCTTGATGAGGCAATTTTTTCGTTTCAGCTGGTTTTTCAAAACCCCAACTGAAAACTGGTTCACTGTGGCATATGATCCTAGTATCCCAGCTATCTCCGTTGTGAAATGTTCATTCTTCTTATCCTTCCCATCGGTCATAACCTTGTATTTCTTGACTGTTGATTCCCCTTCCTGATAGAATTCTTTCTTTACTACCGCCTTTCTCTTCTTATCAAAGAAGAACTCATTTGGAGGGAGTTCTTCCACCCTTATAGGCCTCAACGCTTGATTGAAGATCCACCCTGTGTCAATATTTCCTTGAGTAGACCGCAAGGGAGCCACTGATGTGATAGGATCTCTGATTTGCTTCCCTAATTGTCTCGGAGTAGTAATCAGACTCTGCTTCTTCGACGGGTCAGGAGTCCTTACCTCTGCTTTCAGACTCTTAGTTTTCTCTCCCTCGTCCTGGTGTTTTTCTTGACCGGGAGTCGCATTCTTGGAGCCTTCGGCATCTTTTTGTTTCACCTCCACTGTACTTAGACTCTCACCCCGTAATACTGCAGGAAGACAACCGCGTCTATGTTCTTGGAATTTCAGAACATCGGCCCTTTCTTTAGGTGCCAATGTTTGGATCCGAGCTAAAATCTCGGCATAAGATCTTGTGCCTCGGAAAATCTCATCTAAGGGAGAATTTTTGTGCTCAAATCTCTTGAGCCTGCAATTGGCCAAATGATTACTCACGACCCTTTGCGGATCGTGCTTCTTGTATTCAATAAGGACCAACTTTAGGTCTTCCACGGCTGCTACCTCAGCTTTAGCATGCCCAAAATCTAATAAAGAATATGAATTTAAATGAACAGGAAAAGGTGGCCATACCTTCTTCGAGTATCCCTTAAGCTCCTTGCTGATGCCACAGATTACTGTTTGTTTAGCAACCTCATGACAAGCAAGCCTGTAGTGAATGAATAATGGCAATGCATGCAGGGGAACAGAAGCCCCAAAAACTTTGAGATATGAGAATTCGGCTTCTACATACCAGTCAGCTATGCTGCTCAAATTTGTCACTATACTGTCCGATATCCTGGGTGGCAGGTGACCGAAAATAGTGACATGCAGAGGCACCATCACCCAGTTGAAGATTTCATACACAAAATCTGCTACTTTGTTTTCCCATAATTTCACATGATAGACATGGATAGGCTCGTCCTCTGCTAGGGACCAACTCCAGCTCATTAATGGAAATGGTGTTAGAAAACACACGACATCCATAATGTATGCAGACATAAAAAATGAAGCAATTTTTCCGCTCTGTTTCTGCGCCCGATACTCTGTAACCCGACTGGTCAAGCTATCAGATAGCATTTTCGCCCAGTCGAAGGAATAGCCTTCAGTGACTCGAAATATTAGAGGCACCCATTCAAGAAAGAAATGTGAGGTATCCTCTCTCACCTATAATCTGCATGTCATCATAGCTACATACTTGTATTACGGTTCTAAAGAAGCTATTGAATATACACCATGACTGTTTTCCCTAAACTTCGTAGGGTGCGAAACCCAGTCTCTTATTAAGCTAGACATAGTTTTGTCATACTGCACACATTCCTTCTATTTGAACTCTTCCAAGAATTTGGCATCATATGTAAGGTCGGACGCTCTGGGTAACTTGTACATGGCTTGTAGATGTTCAGGCCTGAAAGTCCCGATGGTGACCTTCTGCTCATTCATGATGGTTCTAGTTGGTATGTCCACATGGTCTAATGCCCATTGGACCATATCATAATAGGGGAGTAGTTGTGGCCTGGCTGCTACTTTATGCATTCTGGATTGCATGACGATCTTATACTTGGTGGTTATATCGTCCTTTTCATTGTCGTTGGAATCATCGGAATAATCCACTAATTCGGCCTGCAGAACATCAGAAATGAATGACCATTTCGGGATCGAGTCGACACTTCGAGGTGAAGTATCAACGATGTTGTCTGAACCTTGTCCCGAAACCTCAACACTGGCTTTGGATGCTTTTCACGGGGCCATGACTGGAGATCTTTATTTATCTCTTCTACGATAAAAATACGTATACATAAAGAAGTTAGCTCGCTGAGAAAGTGTGCTCTGCGTAATATAGAAATGCATTTGTTATAATGAATAACAGTTCTATATATATTCAAAACCTCGGTACTTTTTAGAAGAGATCTGTCAAATCATGTTTAGAAATAAATTTAGTCATAAAAGCCCAATCTTTATATGTCGATTCACCTTATTTCTAATTAATTCCATAAATTTTGGTGGTTCGAAATGTCAGTTGGCATATGAAAGGATTTAGAGTGCTTCAGAAACTGTGCAAGCATCAAAACACGGGAGATAATGATTTGGCTTAATTAATCCGGTTTTACCGAAGTTAATTAATCTTTCTATACTCGTTGTATCAGGGATTTTTCTTTACCACTTTGAACCTCTAACACCCAAGATTGTGATGATTGATTTTGGTTAATTAAAACACAATTATGATTAGGCACTTAATTAATTACGTAATTATTTATATTCACCATATCGCGACTCGGAGCTTCGAAGGTAAGTTTCCCGGAATTCTCCATACCAAGTTGCAAAACCGCGAGATCGCGATAATACGATTTAATTAAAAGGGAAGATAAACCCAAATTAATTGTTTAATTAGTTATGTTGATAACCTTATCGTGACTTCGCGAGTCGGGGTTTAGACAGTGCAACTTTTTTAAAGAGAAAACTCCGAGTGGCGAATTGCCGACGGAACTTAACCATGGCTTAGTTTTTTCCTTTAACTTTGACATGGGTTACTAACATACGGACTTCGTGGTTTCGGCTATCAGGGATATGACAATGAGAGTTTTGTATATAGTGAACACTGAGGCGCAAAAACTCGATGATTTTTAATCGTGATTTAGGAAAACTTTATTCCCGTTACTAACCTGGGTAAAATTTTTAAAGCGATTTCACAGTTTCGTGCTTAGGACTCGTGAACTAGGTGATCTATAACATCCAACGTGAGAAATACCGAGGTAGAATGAAAAGGGGAATTTGTTTTTCCAAAAAGTAGAACTCACCTTGAGAGTACAATAATCATCGCTGCTTGCGTGATAAGGCCTCAGAGATTTTGAAACCACCGATGGAAAATACGAAAACCATCTTTCGATTTCGAGCATTGAGACATGAAAATTGAGATGGGCTAAAAAAAACAAAGGCAACTCCAACATAGGCTCCAACTAGGGATCACGTTTTCTTGTAAGACAATAAGAACAATAGACCATGTGCCAATATTGGGTAAATGGAGTCAATAGCTTCAATTAGGCGAAAAAGGTTCCTGAGGACTGGGTAGCGAAGGGGGAAAGAGACTTCGTTTTTTACCTTGAAAATCCTTTCAAACTCAGATACTTTTTAAACTTAGCTGTATTCCCTTTCACGACTTCCCCTTTCCCGTTACTAAATTCAGATCTACCTTAAGACAATCAAAACAGTTCTAGGAGACCCAATAGATCTTGTGGCTATTAGCTTGCATCAAAAGAAGAAGATTATATGTTTTTAATTAGGAAGTCCCATCTGAACTTGGGATGTAGATCAAGTTTTTTAAAAGGAATTGGTTACCAGAGTAGAGTGATATTCATATATAACAGCCTTACAGATATCTCAGATATTTCTTCACTGCCATCGAGCCTGTTCAGTACCCCGGTGAAGTTATCTAGCCCCTTTTACTGAATTTCCTTTCACCACTTCGGAATATATTTATGCATTTAAATGCTGAGACAAGGGCAATGATTTCTGAATTTCCTTTCACCGTCTCTTGGACTAGATGGGGGAAATCATTTCTGAATTTCCTTTCACCATCTAGATGGGGGTAATCAGTTTGTATCAGGGATGATATTTGTGTAATATTTTGCATTATAGGTCTGTCAACTTACTTTGATTACTCGGTACCAACCTTCCCTTGACTTTCACAACACCTTCGTTCTCAGGGAAAAAGGGAAAATAAAATTTTTAGGGCATTCTATTTGAGCAAGCCTCAATCCTCTGATGTTGTTGAAAAACCTAGAAAAGTTAGGATCACCTTAAGCGTTTAGCAGGGGATCGAGTAGTTGTGGAGACTCGCTTTCTTTCCACAATATGCTTTGAAGCTCATGAGGTTGAAATGAAAAATCTTATCCTTCCTATGCGAAACAAAAAGATGTTGACTTTTAAAAAAAGGTAAACCCAAAGATAGAAAAGGGTGACAGGTAGTGACTTTCGGACTGAAAAATACAAAGGTCAAAAATTCAAAACTGACTCCTGTAGATCATTTTCGGGGATACTCTACTTTGACTGACTGCTTTTAATTTGGGTGAATCATTTAATTTGCCTTAATTTTTTTATAGACGACTAAACAAAGAAACAACTCTGTCATTTATCAGTTTAGCCGATATTGTTGTTTGGATGAGGTTACCTCGATTTTCTTTAATAGTCCTTTAGAAAATTTCCTTTATGAAATCTCATCTATACCTTTTTGTTTCAATTTATTTTTTCATAATATCAAATTTCTTGGGTATCACCTGTTTAAGCCGATTTATTTCCGACACCAACTTTCAGTTTACTTCTCCTGCTTGTTTTGTGTGCAGGTGAACTCCTGTAAGAGGCAAATACGAAGGTTATCGGGGCTGTCGGAAAGGTGTCGAAAGTTCAATGATAGAAAAAAGAAAATCAAAAGCAAAGCGTAAATGAAAAATATATATATAAATATACAAAAGTTATTATTATTATTATTATTATTATTATTATTATTGAATTGGCGATTGTTACGTCATATAATGCTTCAGATAACGCCCGTTGATAGGGGAGTTGAGGATTTCGCCGTCTATATTTTCCAGTAGGAAAGAATTTTTTCCCTCCAGATCTGAGACTCTGAATGGCCCATACCAGAGGTGGTCAAATTTACCATGTTTTGCTGCTTCCTCCTTTCTAGCATCCCACCTTAATACTAAATCACCTGGGAGGAAATCTTTGTCTTTTGCTTTGCGGTCGAATAATTCCTTCATTTCATCTTGGTATTTCTGCAACTTTTCATCTACTTTGACCCTATGATGTTGAAATTCAATAAGCCGATTTATCCTCCTGGTGACATGATTGGGTTCTTCATTTTGATCTTGCCATAACTTCATCACTGGGAGCACTAGGTTTATAGGTAGCACAACATCTGTCCCATATACCATCTAAAAAAGAGAAATGTCGATAGACTTTTTTGTGCTTATGCGATTTGCCCACAATGCATATTTTAAGTGCACATACCAAGACCTTTTGTTTTCATCCAATACTTTCTTGATTATATTTACCAGGATCTTGTTAGATGATTCGACCAATCTATTTTCCTGGGGGTAATATGCTATGGAATGGCCAAGAAAGATATTGTACTTTTGACAGAAACTGATCATAGCCATAGATTTAAAATCTTGGGCATTGTCTGTAACTATCTTTCGGGGGCAACCAAATCTAGAAAAGATATTGTCTTTCAAGAAATCGATTACCACTGAGTCTGTTTCCCTTTTGGTTGGAATGGCTTCCACCCATTTAGTAAAATAATCTATTGTGGTTAAGATCCACTTGTGTTGAGCACTGGAATGGGGATTAATCTCGCCTATAAAGTCTAGACCCCATTGCTGAAATGGGGCTTCAACTTTGACTTGAATTAAAGGTAGTGTCAGGAACTTCTGTTTGCCTGCAAATAGTTGGCAGGGGTTGCAGGCTCATACTTTGGCATTAACATCCGAGAAAAGTTTTGGCCAGTAGTACCCCGCCCTCAGAATTTTGTAAGTTGTAGCTCTCCAAGCATGATTCCCCCCACACACCCTCATGAAATTCGTCTATAACCCGCCGAGTTTCTGATTCGACTAAACAGACTAACAGGAAACCGAGTGGATCTTTCCAATATAGCTGACTTTCGATGATACAATATTTAACCGCATGAAGTTTTAAAGTCCTGGATTTTTATGGTGATAGCTCATTTGGGCATTTTAGAGTTAGTAGATATGACACTATGTCTCTGTACCAGCCTGATGATATGAACTTGTCTTCGATCTTGTTTGGACCTGTTAGCTCACTCAGCTCGTTTAGGTTCATGTCTTCGTCGCCTTCCTGCAGGCAAGGGCATTGAAATTTGACTCAGCTAAGAGTTTGTCTAGGCCTTGCCCTTTTATCAATTTGGTCAGTTTCACTTCCAGATCAAATTCTTGGATTTTGGTGAGCCATCGCCCTCTTTTTCCATCATTGTCTGGTTGTACCAAAATATCTTTCACAGAACTGGTAGGCACATATGCAATTATTTTGGAGTGTAGTACATACGTTCTAAACGCCTTTAATGATTTTACCATGGTGTATGCTTGTTTTTCTATTATATCATACTTCAGTTCTGTGTCTCTAAGGCTCTTGCTAAAAAAAACGATCGTTTGTTCGAAACCTTCTTCGTTCTTTTGTAGGAGCACCGCGACAATAGTGTGTTCGGAGGAAAATGAGAAAATAAAAAAATCTTTTAGATATTCATGACTCGCCAGCACATGTGCCTCGCTTATGACTTTCTTAATGTGTGCGAACGATGCTTTGGCCTCGGTTGTCCATTTTACTTCGCTGTCCTTTTTAAACATACCTGTGATCAATTTTACAATCTCAGCAAAATTTGGGATAAATCTTCGTAAAAAATTTAGTTTGCCTAAGAAAGATTGAATTTCTTTTACATTTCTGGGAATATTTATAGTATCTATCGCTTCAATCCTCTTAGGATCANAGTTTCTTGTGCTTGGGTTTCAACTTTTCCCACTTCGGACTCCTGTGTGCCCACTACTTTCATTTTTCTGTTGGGTAGTAGGGTCTCTTCCGGAGTAGGCTCATATGTTTGACCTCTTTGGAGGATTTTCTTGGGTTGAGTAGTTGAGATGGGCCTACTCTTAGATCTCAAGTTGTACTTAGGTTGGATCTTAGCCATTATCATTTCAGCTTCTTGTTGAGAGCCACAGAGGTTAGTATGATCACTTTCTTCATCCTTAACAGACGGTTGTTGAATGTTTAGAGATTTCTCATAATATTCTCTAGTTAGATACGGTTGTGTGCAGTCATCACTAAAGTTCGTGACATCATTATCTGAATCTCCGAAATCTTGGAGATCATTTGCTCCTATGAAACTTTCTCTCTTTAGGGGAGCTTGTATTTTTTGATCTTCATTTTTTATTGTCTTTGTTGGTTTGGGGGGTTGGGGTTCCTCTTGAAATCCTTTTTTGGGAAAGAATCAACATTGGCCTGTTCGAGCTCCATTCTAGATATTTTATTAGATAGTTCTTTAATTACTCTGGCCATATCATCTACCCTATCGTCTATGGATCTATTAGACCCTGACAGACATGCTTGTTCTCTTAAGCGTTTAGTCTCTCAGTTTCTCATTTTTATTTTAGCTTTAAGCTTACTAGAAGCCATCATATTCGACTCAATTTCTACTGCATCATTCGGCATTCAGTTTAGTGTGGCTCCCCTTCTTTCTCGCAAAAGGAGTGCAAAATCTAGTTCAAAATCCCTTGTGAAAGTTACTTTGGCTGCGGGTTGGGACGGTTTAACCTCGGCTAGGATTTTATTATACAGTTTGTTGAATCTTTGAATAAATTCCATAACTGTTTTTGAATTCTTTTTTCTTAAAGACCCAAATTCGGTTAAATAATATAGGTGGTCTTTTCTCTTGCCCCATTGTCTGAGGAAAGCATCTTCTAAGGTGTCGTAAGACAAGATAGATGCTGCAGGTAAACTCTGAAACCAAGTTCAGACCTGGCCTTCAAAGGTTTGGACAAGGAGCCTCGAATACACGTCCTCATGTTCAATCCCTAGGATGTCTGCGAATTGATCGAAGAAATTAATGTGTTCGATTGCGGTCAGATCTCCTTCCCCAGTGAATTTTGGTAGATTTTTTATATAGTTGTCGGGAAGGTCATGCAGAGGAACGAGAAATACCAAGGGAGCATATCTTGCTGCAAATTTCACAAACACTCTGGGAGGGGGGGTAGGCCCTTGGCCTCCAACTCCTCCTACGAGAGCTCCTCCCTCTCCTCCTTCGATAAACCCTCCACCTCCTCCTCTGGCGGCTGCCATTGTTATTAGTGGAAAATTGTAAAGGGGGTTTCCGAAAATTAAAAGTGAATCTTTGTTTTCTTCGTGAAAGGGAAAATATGACGATGAATGATAAGGAACACGAGGGCTTGGTTCCTCAGATTTGCAGGAGATGAAATCGGGAGAACCGATGGGTGTGGAAACCAAATGTGTAACACACTCTTCAGAATTAGGTGATGTCGGGAAATTTAACTGAAGGAAAGATGGTATGTCAATTGCCGATGAACTTTCAAGAGGGCCCTTTCCTTTGTGTACTAAGGGGATTGTCAGATGAATCTCACTCCTAACTTCGAAGCAGTTTGACGTTAAATCTTTAGTATCAAAGAGGGGACTACGTGAAGTTGAGGGTTCAAAAGAACTCTTAGTCTTCAATTGCAGGGGTTTAAGTTTTGTAGACTGCAGCGGTTGAATTAAGAGAGCCTCTTGCCTTTAGAATCTTCTCGGGATTAGTAATGGGCGTAATTTGCTTACCATCTAGGTTTTGTCCGGTATTTCTTCAACCGAGTGCTAGTTTATTATTTGTGGAGTCGCCAAGTGAAATATTGGAAAGCCTTAAAAAAGGTGTGTACTCTTTGTTCACTATCAAAGGGTAACACTTTCAACAAAACAAAATGTCGTTTTCCCAGGGAAAAATATTTCGTAAATTCGGTCCCCGACAATGGCGCCAAAAAGATGTTGTTCCAGAGTCTGTACTTAAGGCTTAGAAGTACAGTGTCTAGGCATCCGAAAGTGGGTAAAGGATAGAGAAGAGAGAAATGTCAACCTTCGGCAAGGGAAACTAGGGAAGATTTCTGCGTTGGAGTTGTCTAGCTTCCAATTGTTCCTGGATGTTTATATCCTGTTCAATTGCTGCCCATGAATGTTTGAGTTCAACCCGGGTGGTGGCTGTTTTAAGAATAGTGTCGAAAAGGTTTAAGGAAATATGCGTTTGATTTGATAATTCGAGTTTGATATTGGGTTGTCTTGGTACAGGGATAGTCATGGAGGAACAGTAAAATAAGAAAACTTTGGTCGTATAGAAGAGAGTTTATGGTTTCAGAAATAAAAATGGGGTGCAAATCAAAGGCTCTTTCCCATAACTGGGTTATATTTTAATAAACATGTGTGAGGTGGGAGAAAACATTTAGTTGTCTATTGAGTAAGGCTCCTATCAAGGGAGAATCTCACGTATAAACAAAAGAGGAAAACTGTAAGGAAATAACCCGATGAAGCATAAAATATATGTAGAATTTCGAAATCGTTGACTAGTCTTATACCCGCTGATAGCTGGTATAGAGGAAAAACAATAAACAATATAGAAAACCAAAATTCATTCGCTATAGTAGAGGTTGTACTAAATTATAACGAAGCATTCATCAGATACGAATATGAAATGAAATGAAATATGAGACACAAGAAAACAAACTCATAACACAGTCGTGACGGAATTGAGAATCTTCAGATTTGCTTTGTATTAACTCTCAAAATGTAAAAACTCTGTTACAATTGACACAAAAAGGTCCAACCCTTTTTATTTCTTTCTATGGTATATTTATATAGTTTTACAATAAGATGAAATCTCAATCGTTGCAAAATTTTTAGTTATGATAGGGAGAAGAGCAATCGCTCCATTTTTTCTTCTCTGTCTTCATTTGGTGCCAGAATCTTGTCCCCGCGCATGCTCGGTGCAGGTGACACATCTTTCAACCAACCGATATATCAGCTTTGATGGTTCTGCTTGACAAGTGGCTTCAAAAGAGTAACAATCTCGGGCTAATTGTGGCAACCTGTCTTCCATCTGTCTGTCTATAATGTTTATAGTGCATAATTGCACACTTGGTTTAATCATATATTTATCTATCTGGACTATGTCTGCCGCAGTCACTTGTGAGATCTCTGCTGAATCTCTTTTCTCTTTTTCATTTAAATCAAGTGATATTTTTTCCATATTCATTTGAATGAATGCCTCGATATTACCTCCACTATCAATGCCTATCATATTACCATCTATAGAGCTAAAAGCCTCTTCTAAGGACTTCGTTACTCCCTTGGCTTGCAACTTGCCTTCCGAGATGCTTTGCTCCCATTCCTTCAATAGAATGTTTCCTCTGGTCTGCTCTGAAATGGTGAACCTGGGAATACTTCCCGAATCCCTGTTGTTTGTGGCTATCACAGCCTCTTGAAAGGCGACCCGTGTTGCTCCAACTTCCCTTTCTCTAGCAGTTAAATTCTCCAAAACTTGATTTACCAGGAAGCAGTTGTCCCGAATCACCTCTACCTTGGCGAGTAAATTTCGTTGGGCCACAGAGACTCTGTTTTGAATCTCCATCGCCTGGGATTGAAACATCTCGATATTTATCACTTTTCTTTCGGCGATTTCCACCCTAGCCTGTAGTTGTTCGATCAAATATTGTTGTTGTCTCGATTGCATCTGACCATCCTGAACCACCAGCTGTGCATGTTCAAGATTAGTCTTGAGCCGCTCTATCTCACTTTTATCGGCCAACCTTTCTTTCTCTATTCCTACACTCGCTTGGTCTTTGGCAGTGTCCGCTACTATGGCTAGTATGGCTTCTAGGGTCTTGATGAGGCAATTTTTTCGNAGTTTCTTGTGCTTGGGTTTCAACTTTTCCCACTTCGGACTCCTGTGTGCCCACTACTTTCATTTTTCTGTTGGGTAGTAGGGTCTCTTCCGGAGTAGGCTCATATGTTTGACCTCTTTGGAGGATTTTCTTGGGTTGAGTAGTTGAGATGGGCCTACTCTTAGATCTCAAGTTGTACTTAGGTTGGATCTTAGCCATTATCATTTCAGCTTCTTGTTGAGAGCCACAGAGGTTAGTATGATCACTTTCTTCATCCTTAACAGACGGTTGTTGAATGTTTAGAGATTTCTCATAATATTCTCTAGTTAGATACGGTTGTGTGCAGTCATCACTAAAGTTCGTGACATCATTATCTGAATCTCCGAAATCTTGGAGATCATTTGCTCCTATGAAACTTTCTCTCTTTAGGGGAGCTTGTATTTTTTGATCTTCATTTTTTATTGTCTTTGTTGGTTTGGGGGGTTGGGGTTCCTCTTGAAATCCTTTTTTGGGAAAGAATCAACATTGGCCTGTTCGAGCTCCATTCTAGATATTTTATTAGATAGTTCTTTAATTACTCTGGCCATATCATCTACCCTATCGTCTATGGATCTATTAGACCCTGACAGACATGCTTGTTCTCTTAAGCGTTTAGTCTCTCAGTTTCTCATTTTTATTTTAGCTTTAAGCTTACTAGAAGCCATCATATTCGACTCAATTTCTACTGCATCATTCGGCATTCAGTTTAGTGTGGCTCCCCTTCTTTCTCGCAAAAGGAGTGCAAAATCTAGTTCAAAATCCCTTGTGAAAGTTACTTTGGCTGCGGGTTGGGACGGTTTAACCTCGGCTAGGATTTTATTATACAGTTTGTTGAATCTTTGAATAAATTCCATAACTGTTTTTGAATTCTTTTTTCTTAAAGACCCAAATTCGGTTAAATAATATAGGTGGTCTTTTCTCTTGCCCCATTGTCTGAGGAAAGCATCTTCTAAGGTGTCGTAAGACAAGATAGATGCTGCAGGTAAACTCTGAAACCAAGTTCAGACCTGGCCTTCAAAGGTTTGGACAAGGAGCCTCGAATACACGTCCTCATGTTCAATCCCTAGGATGTCTGCGAATTGATCGAAGAAATTAATGTGTTCGATTGCGGTCAGATCTCCTTCCCCAGTGAATTTTGGTAGATTTTTTATATAGTTGTCGGGAAGGTCATGCAGAGGAACGAGAAATACCAAGGGAGCATATCTTGCTGCAAATTTCACAAACACTCTGGGAGGGGGGGTAGGCCCTTGGCCTCCAACTCCTCCTACGAGAGCTCCTCCCTCTCCTCCTTCGATAAACCCTCCACCTCCTCCTCTGGCGGCTGCCATTGTTATTAGTGGAAAATTGTAAAGGGGGTTTCCGAAAATTAAAAGTGAATCTTTGTTTTCTTCGTGAAAGGGAAAATATGACGATGAATGATAAGGAACACGAGGGCTTGGTTCCTCAGATTTGCAGGAGATGAAATCGGGAGAACCGATGGGTGTGGAAACCAAATGTGTAACACACTCTTCAGAATTAGGTGATGTCGGGAAATTTAACTGAAGGAAAGATGGTATGTCAATTGCCGATGAACTTTCAAGAGGGCCCTTTCCTTTGTGTACTAAGGGGATTGTCAGATGAATCTCACTCCTAACTTCGAAGCAGTTTGACGTTAAATCTTTAGTATCAAAGAGGGGACTACGTGAAGTTGAGGGTTCAAAAGAACTCTTAGTCTTCAATTGCAGGGGTTTAAGTTTTGTAGACTGCAGCGGTTGAATTAAGAGAGCCTCTTGCCTTTAGAATCTTCTCGGGATTAGTAATGGGCGTAATTTGCTTACCATCTAGGTTTTGTCCGGTATTTCTTCAACCGAGTGCTAGTTTATTATTTGTGGAGTCGCCAAGTGAAATATTGGAAAGCCTTAAAAAAGGTGTGTACTCTTTGTTCACTATCAAAGGGTAACACTTTCAACAAAACAAAATGTCGTTTTCCCAGGGAAAAATATTTCGTAAATTCGGTCCCCGACAATGGCGCCAAAAAGATGTTGTTCCAGAGTCTGTACTTAAGGCTTAGAAGTACAGTGTCTAGGCATCCGAAAGTGGGTAAAGGATAGAGAAGAGAGAAATGTCAACCTTCGGCAAGGGAAACTAGGGAAGATTTCTGCGTTGGAGTTGTCTAGCTTCCAATTGTTCCTGGATGTTTATATCCTGTTCAATTGCTGCCCATGAATGTTTGAGTTCAACCCGGGTGGTGGCTGTTTTAAGAATAGTGTCGAAAAGGTTTAAGGAAATATGCGTTTGATTTGATAATTCGAGTTTGATATTGGGTTGTCTTGGTACAGGGATAGTCATGGAGGAACAGTAAAATAAGAAAACTTTGGTCGTATAGAAGAGAGTTTATGGTTTCAGAAATAAAAATGGGGTGCAAATCAAAGGCTCTTTCCCATAACTGGGTTATATTTTAATAAACATGTGTGAGGTGGGAGAAAACATTTAGTTGTCTATTGAGTAAGGCTCCTATCAAGGGAGAATCTCACGTATAAACAAAAGAGGAAAACTGTAAGGAAATAACCCGATGAAGCATAAAATATATGTAGAATTTCGAAATCGTTGACTAGTCTTATACCCGCTGATAGCTGGTATAGAGGAAAAACAATAAACAATATAGAAAACCAAAATTCATTCGCTATAGTAGAGGTTGTACTAAATTATAACGAAGCATTCATCAGATACGAATATGAAATGAAATGAAATATGAGACACAAGAAAACAAACTCATAACACAGTCGTGACGGAATTGAGAATCTTCAGATTTGCTTTGTATTAACTCTCAAAATGTAAAAACTCTGTTACAATTGACACAAAAAGGTCCAACCCTTTTTATTTCTTTCTATGGTATATTTATATAGTTTTACAATAAGATGAAATCTCAATCGTTGCAAAATTTTTAGTTATGATAGGGAGAAGAGCAATCGCTCCATTTTTTCTTCTCTGTCTTCATTTGGTGCCAGAATCTTGTCCCCGCGCATGCTCGGTGCAGGTGACACATCTTTCAACCAACCGATATATAAGCTTTGACGGTTCTGCTTGACAAGTGGCTTCAAAAGAGTAACAATCGACAATCTAATGACTACACTGTGGCTTTTCCGATGAAAACTGAAAATCCCAACCACAGAAATCTCACGCATAAGAGTAACAATCTCGGGCTAATTGTGGCAACCTGTCTTCCATCTGTCTGTCTATAATGTTTATAGCGCATAATTGCACACTTGGTTTAATCATATATTTATCTATCTGGACTATGTTTGCCGCAGTCACTTGTGAGATCTCTGTTGAATCTCTTTTCTCTTTTTCATTTAAATCAAGTGATATTTTTTCCATATTCATTTGAATGAATGCCTCGATATTACCTCCACTATCAATGCCTAGCATATTACCATCTATAGAGCTAAAAGCCTCTTCTAAGGACTTCGTTACTCCCTTGGCTTGCAACTTGCCTTCCGAGATGCTTTGCTCCCATTCCTTCAATAGAATGTTTCCTTTGGTCTGCTCCGAAATGGTGAACCTGGGAATACTTCCCGAATCCCTGTTGTTTGTGGCTATCACAGCCTCTTGAAAGGCGACCCGTGTTGCTCCAGCTTCCCTTTCTCTAGCAGTTAAATTCTCCAAAACTTGATTTACCAGGAAGCAGTTGTCCCGAATCACCTCTACCTTGGCGAGTAAATTTCGTTGGGCCACAGAGACTCTGTTTTGAATCTCCATCGCCTGGGATTGAAACATCTCGATATTTATCACTTTTCTTTCGGCGATTTCCACCCTAGCCTGTAGTTGTTCGATCAAATATTGTTGTTGTCTCGATTGCATCTGACCATCTTGAACCACCAGCTGTGCATGTTCAAGATTAGTCTTGAGCTGCTCTATCTCACTTTTATCGGCCAACCTTGCTTTCTCTATTCCTACACTCGCTTGGTCTTTGGCAGTGTCCGCTGTTGTGGCTAGTATGGCTTCTAGGGTCTTGATGAGGCGATTTTTTCGTTTCAGCTGGTTTTTCAAAACCCCGATTGAAAATTGGTTCGTTGTGGCATATGCTCCTAGTGTCCCAACTATCTCCATTACGAACTGTTCATTCTTCTTATCCTTCCCATAAGTCGTAACCCTGTAATTTTTTACTGTTGATTCCCCTTCCTGATAGAATTCTTTTTTTACTACTGCCTTTCTCTTCTTATTGAAGAAGAAATCGTTTGGAGGGAGTTCTTCCACCCTTATAGGCCTCAACTCTTCATTGAAGATCCACCCTGCATCAATATTTCCCTGAGTAGACTGCAAGGGAGTCACTAATGTGATAGGATCTCCGATTTTCTTCCCTGATTGTCCCAGAGTAGTAATCAGACTCTGCTTCTTTGGTGGGTCAAGAGTATTTATCTATGCTTTTGAACTCTTAGTTTTCTCTCCCTTGTCCTGGTGTTTTTCTTGACCGGGAGTCGCATCCTTGGAGCCTTCGACATATTTTTGTTTCACCTCCGTTGTACTCGGACTCTCACCCCGTAATACTGTGGGAAGACAACTGCGTCTATGTTCTTGGAATTTCAGAACATCGGTCCTCTCTTTAGGTTCCAATGTTTATATCCGAGCTAAAATCTCGGCATAAGATCTTGCACCTCAGAAAATGTCATCTAAGGGCGAATTTTCGTGCTCAAATCTCTTGAGCCCGCAATTGGCCAAATGATTACTCACGACCCTAGGGATGCTGCCTCAGCTTTAGCATGCCTGAAATCTAATAAAGAATATGAATTCAAATGAACAGGAAAAGGTGGCCATACCTTCTTCGAGTATCCCTTAAGCTCCTTGCTGATGCCACTGATTACTATTTGTCTAGCAACCTCATGACAAGCCAACTTGTCAGGAATAAATAATGGCAATGCATGTGGGGGAACAGAAGCCCCAAAAACTCTGAGATATGAGAATTCAGCTTCTACATACCAGTCAGCTATGCTGCTCAAATTTGTCACTATATTGTCTGAGATCCTGGGTGGTGTGTGACCGAAAATAGTGACATGCAAAGGCACCATCACCCAGTTGAATATTTCATACACGAAATATGATGCTTTGTTTTCCCATAATTTTCCATGATAGACGTGGATAGGCTCATCCTTTGCTGGGGACCAACTCCAACTCATTAATGGAAATGGTGTTAGAAAACACACAGCGTCCATAATGTATGCAGACATAAAAAATGAAGCAATTTTTCTGCTCTCTTTCTGCGCCCGGTACTCTGTAACCCGACTAGTCAAGCTATCGGACAACATTTTTGCCCAGTTAAAGGAAAAACCTTCGACGACTCGAAATATTAGAGGCACCCATTCAAGAAAGAAATGTGAGGTATCCTCACTCCCATATAATCTGCATGTCATCATAGCTACATACTTGTACTGTGGTTCTAAAGAAGCTATTGAATATACACCATGACTGTCTGCCCTGAACTTCGCAGAGTACGAAACCGAGTCTCTTATTAAGCTAGACATAGTTTTGTCATACTACACACATTCCTTCTGTTTGAACTCTTTCAAGAATTTGGCATCATATGTAAGGTCGGACACTGTGGGCAACTTGTACATGGCTTGCAGATGTTCAGGCCTGAAAGTCCGGATGGTGACCTTCTGCTCATTCATGATGGTTCTGGTTGGTATGTCCACATGGTATAATGCCCATCGGACCATATCATAATAGGGGAGTAGTCATGGCCTGGCTGTTACTTTATGCATTCTGGATTGCATGACGATATTATACTTGGTGGTTATGTTGTTCTTTTCATTGTCCCTGGAATCATCGGAATAATCCACTAATTCGGCCTGCAGAACATCATAAACAAACGACCAGTTTGGGATCGAGTCGACACTTCGAGGTGAAGTATCAGTGACGTTGTCTGAACCTTGTCCCGAAACCTCAACACTGGCTTTGGATGTTTTTCGCGGGGCCATGACTGGAAATCCTGCTTTAGCTCTTCTGCGATAAAAATTCGTATACATATAGAAGTTAGCTCGCTCAGAAAGTGTGCTCTGCGTAATATAGAAATGCATTTGTTATAATGAATAAAAGTTCTATATATATTCGAAAACTCGGTACTTTTTAGAAGAGATCTGTCAAATCATGTTTAGAAATAAATTTAGTCATAAAAACCCAATCTTTATATGTCGATTCGCCTTATTTCTAATTAATGCCATAAATTTTGGCGGTTCGAAATGTCAGTTGGTGTAAGGAATGATTTAGAGTGCTTCATAAACTGTGCAAGCATCAAAACATGGGAGATAATGATTTGGCTTAATTAATCCATTTTTACCGAAGTTAATTAATCTTTCGGTACTCGTTGTATCGGGGATTTTTCTTTAACACTTTGAACCTCTAACACTCGAGATTGCGATGATTGATTTTGGTTAATAAAAATGCAATTATGATTAGGCACTTAATTAATTACGTAATTATTTATATTCACCATATCGTGACTCGGAGCTTCGAAGGTAAGTTTCCTGGAATTCTGCATACTGAGTTGCGAAACTGCGAGATCGCGATAATACGATTTAATTAAAAGGGTAGATAAACCCAGATTAATTGTTTAATTAATTATGTTCATAACCTTATCATGACTTCGCGAGTCAGGGTTTAGACAGTGCAATGTTTTTAAAGAGAAAACTCTGAGTGGTGAATTACCGACGGAACTTAACCATGGCTTAGTTTTTTCCTTTAACTTTGACATGGGTTACTAACATACAGACTTTGTGGTTTCGGCTATCGGGATACGACAATGAGAGTTTTGGATATAGTGAATTCCGAGGCATGAAAACTTGATGATGTTTAATCGTGATTTAGGAAAACTTTATTCCCGTTACTGACCTGGGTAAATTTTTTAAAGCGATTTCGCAGTTTTGTTGCTCGGGACTTGTGAACTACGTGATCTATAGCATCCAACGTGTGAAATCCCGAGGTTGAATGAAAGGGGAAATTTTTTTGCCGAAAAGTAGAACTCACCTCGAGAGTACAATAATCATTGATGCTTGCATGATAAGACCTCAGAGATTTTGAAACCACATATGGAAAATACGAAAACCATCTTTCGATTTCGAGCATTGAGACATGAAAATTGAGACGGGCTAAAAAAAACAAAGGCGGCTCCAACATAGGCTCCAACTAGGGATCATGTTTTCTTGTAAGACAGGAAGAAAAATAGACCATGTGCCAATATTGGGTAAATGGAGTCAATAGGTTCAATTAGGCGAAAAAGGTTCCTGAGGACAGGGTAGCGAAGGGGGAAAGAGACTTCGTTTTTTACCTTGAAAAGCCTTTCAAACTCAGATACTTTTTAAACTTAGCCGTAGTCCCTTTCACGACTTCCCATTTCCCATTACTAGATTCCTTAAGACAATCAAAACAGTTCTAGGAGACCCAACATATCTTGTGGCTATCAGCTTGCATCAAAAGAAGAAGATTATATGTTTTTAATTAGGAAGTCCCGTCTGAACTTGGGATGTATATAAGGTTTTTTAAAAAGAATTGGTTACCAGAGTAGAGTGATATTCATATATAACAACCTTACAGATATCTCAGATATTGCTTCACTGCCAGCGAGCTTGTTCAGTGCCCCGGTGAAGTTTTCTGGCCCCTTTTACTGAATTTCTTTTCACCACTTCAGAATATATTTATGCATTTAAATGCTGAAAAGAGGGAAATCATTTCTGAATTTCCTTTCATCTTCTCTTGGAATAGATGGGGGCAATCATTTCTGAATTTCCTTTCACCATCTGTCTTATAATTTGCTTTTTAGAGCACAAAGATGGGGGCAATCAGTTTGTATCGGAGCTGATATATGTGTAATATTTTGCATTATAGGTCTGTCAATTTACTTTGATTACTCGGTACCAACCTTCCCTTGAACTTCACAACACCTTCATTCTCAGGGAAAAAGGGAAAATAACTTTTTTAGGGCATTCTATTTGAGTAAGCCTCAATCCTCCGATATTGTTGAAAAACCTAGAAAAGTTAGGATCACTTTAAGCGTTTAGCAGGGGATCGAGTAGTTGTGAAGACCCGCTTCCTTTCCACATTCTTCTTTGAAGATCACGAGGTTGAAACAAAAACTCTTATCCCTTCCTATGTGAAACGGAAAGATGCTGACTTTAAAAAAAAGGTAAACCCGAAGATAGAAAAGGGTGGCAGGTAGTGACTTTCAGACTGAAAAATACAGAGGTCAAAAATTCAAAATTGACTCCTGTAGATCATTTTTGGGGATACTCTACTTTGACTGATTGCTTTTAATTTGGGTGAATCGTTTAATTTGCCTTAATTTTTTTATAGA
>JZKD02S2166033.1:30253-42720 GCA_000966675.3 Picea glauca
GATCATATACATTTAAAGTGATATAAAAGGGAGCAATAGTGTCTTTGGCCCCTTCAAAATGTGGACCAAAAGTGATGTTAGGTTTTTCATCCTCCAGGTTTAAAACATCAGACTGACTTTCTAGCTCTGAGACACCCATCACTTTGGTAATCTGCTTCCGATAAACAGGGTTTTTTGCTAATTCTACCAGAGGGATTGGTATCTTAATTTTACTTATCTCATTTTCAAAACTAAAGACTCTGATCACCTTGTCTATTTCTTTAGTTGAGATTTCTGAATCCTTCCTTTCCAACTTATTCGTCTGGACCGCTTTATTACTCATGGTCTTGGTTGAAGGCGTAAATGTTTCGGTTTCTTGTGCTTGGGTTTCAACTTTTCCCACTTTGGACTCTTGTGTGCCTACTACTTTCATTTTGTTGTTGGGTAGTAGGGTCTCTTCTAGAGTAGGCTCATAAGTTTGACCTCTTTGGAGGATTTTCTTGGATTAAGTAGTTGAGATGGGCCTACTCTTAGATCTCAAGTTGTACTTAGGTTGGATCTCAGCCATTATCATTTCAGCTTCTTGTTGAGAGCCACAAAGGTCAATATGATCACTTTCTTCATCCTTAACCAACGTTTGTTGAGTGTTTAGAGATTTTTCATAATCCTCTCTAGTCATATACGATTGTGTGCAGTCATCACCAAAGTTCGTGACATCATTATCTGAATCTCCGAAAGCTTGGAGATCGTTCGCTCCTATGAAACTTTCGCTCTTTAGGGGAGCTTGTATTTTTTGATCTTCGTTTTTTATCTATATTTGGTAGTTCGGGGGGTTGGGGTTCCTCTTGAAATCCTTTTTGGGGAAAGAATCATCTTTGGCCTATTCGAGCTCCATTCTGGATATTTTATTAGACAATTCTTTAATTACTCTGGCCCTATCGTCTACCCTATCGTCTGTGGATCTATTAGACCCTGAAGGACCTGCTTGTTCTCTAAAGTGTTTCGTCTCTCAATTTTTCATTTCTATTTTAGCTTTAAGCTTACCATAAGCCATCATATTTGACTCAATTTCTACCGCGTCATCCTGCATTCGGTTTAGGGTGGCTCCCCTTCTTTCTCGCAAAAAGAGTGAAAAATCCGGTTCGAAAGCCCCTGCGAAAGTTACTTTGGCCGCGGGTTGGGATGGTTTAATGTTGGTTGGGATTGTATTATACAGTTTGTTGAATCTTTGAATAAATTCCATAACTGTTTCTGATTTATTTTTTCTTAAATACCCAAATTCGGTTAAATAATATAGGTGGTCTTTTCTCTCGCCCCATTGTCTGAGGAAAGCATCTTCTAAGGCATCATAAGACAAGATAGATGCTGTAGGTAGACTCTGAAACCAAGTTCTGACCTGGCCTTTAAAGGTTTGGAAAAGGAGCCTCGAACACACGTCCTCATGTTCAATCCCTAGGATGTTTGCAAATTGATTGAAGAAATTAATGTGTTCGCCTGCGGTCATATCTCCTTCCCTAGTGAATTTTGGAAATTTTTTTATATAGTTGTCAGGAAGGTCGTGCAGAGGAACGGGCAATACCAAGTGAGTGTATCTTGCTGTGACTTTCACAAACACTCTGGGAGGGGGGAAAGCCCTTGGCCTCCAGCTCCTCCTACGGGAGCTCCTCCCCCTCCTCCTCCGATAAACCCTCCACCTCCTCCTCCGGTGACTGCCATCGTTATTAGTGGAAAATTGTAAAGGGGGTTGCAGAAAATTAAAAGTGAATCTTTATTTTCTTCGTGAAGGGGAAAATATGACGATGAATGATAAGGAATGCGAGGGCTTGGTTCCTTAGATTTACAAGAGATGAAATCGGGAGAACTGACGGGTGTGGAAACCGAATGTGTAACACACTCTTCAGAATTAGGTGAGGTCGGGAAATTTAACTGAAGGAAAGATGGTATGTCAATTGCCGATGAAATTTCAAGAGGGCCCTTTCCTTTGTGTACTAAGGGGATTGTTGGATGAATCTCACTCCTAACTTCGGAGCAGTTTGATGTTAAATATTTAGTATCAAAGAGGGGACTGCGTGAAGTTGAGGGTTCAGAAGAACTCTTAGTCTTCAGTTGCGGGGGTTTAAGTTTGTAGACTACAACGGTTGGCTTAAGAGAGCCTATCTCCTTTAGAATCTTCTCGGGATCGCTAACATGCGTAATCTATTTACCCTCTGGGTTTTGTCTGGTATTTCTTCGACCGTGTGCCAGTTTATTATTTGTGGAGTCACCAAGTGAAAGATTGGAAAGCCTTAAAAAAGGTGTGTACTCTTTGTTCACTATCAAAGGGTAACACTTTCAACAAAACAAAATGTCGTTTTCCCAGGGAAAAAAATTTCGTAACTTCAATCCCCGGCAACAACGCCAAAAAGATGTTGTTCCAGAGTATGTACTTAAGGGTTAGAAGTATAGTGTCTAGGCATCTGAAAGTGGGTAAAGGATAGAGAAGAGAGAAACGTCAACCTTCAGCAAGGGAAACTAGGGAAGATCTCTGCATTGGCGTTGTCTAGCTTCCAACTGTTCTTGGATGTTTATATCCTGTTCAATTGCTGCCCATGAACGTTCAAGTTCAACTCGGGTGGTGGCTGTTTTAAGAATAGTGTCGAAAAGTTTTAAGGCAATATGTGTTTGATTTGATAATCCGGGTTCAATATTGGGCTGTGTTGGTACAGGGACAGTCATGGAGGAACAATAAAATAATAAAACTTCAGGGGGAATTTAAGTGTTGTCTCAATTCGGTCGTATAAAAGAGAGTTTATGGTTTCAGAAATAAAAATGGGGTGTAAATCAAAGGCTCTTTCCCGTAACTCGGTTATATTTTAATAAAAATGTGTGAGGTGGGAGAAAACATTTAGCTGTATTTTGAGTAAGGCTCCTATCAAGGGAGAATCTCACGTATAAACAAAGGAGGAAAAATGTAAGGAAATAACCCGATGAAGCATAAAATATATGTAGAATTCTGAAATCGTTGACTAGTCTTATACTCGTTGATAGCTGGTACAGAGGAAAAACAGTAAACAATATAGAAAACCAAAATTCATTCTCTATAGTAGAGGTTGTACTAAATTATAATGAAGCATTCATCAGATACAAATATGAAATGAAACAAAATATGAGATGCAATAAAACAAACTCATAACACAGTCGTGACGGAATTAAGAATCTTTAGATTTGCTCTGTATTAACTCTCAAAATGTAAAAACTCTGTTACAATCGAGACAAAATGGTCCAGCCCTTTTTATTTCTTTCTATGGTATATTTATACAGTTTTACAATAAGATGAAATCTCAATTGTTGCAAAATTTTCAGTTATGATAGGGAGAAGAGAAATCACTCCATTTCTTATTCTCTGTCTTCATTTGGTGCCAGAAGCTTGTCCTTGTGCATGCTCGGTGCAGGTGACACATCTTTCAACCAGCTGAGATATCATCCTTGACAGTTCTTCTTGACAAGTGGCTTCACAAGAGTAACAATATCGGGCTAATTGTGGCAACCTGTCTTCCATCTTTCTGTCTATAACGTCGATAGCACATAATTGCACACTTGGTTTAATCATATATTTATCTATATGGACTATGTTGGAGCCGCCCTTGTTTTTTCACCTCGCGCAATTTTCTACGTTTGATACTTGAGATCTAAAGTTGTTTTTCTTTTCCTTCCAAATTCATAAGNGTTTAAAACATCAGACTGGCTTTCTAGCTCTGAGACACCCATCACTTTGGTAATCTGCTTCCGATAAACGGGGTTTTTTGCTAATTCTACCAGAGGGATTGGTATCTTAATTTTACTTATCTCGTTTTCAAAACTAAAGACTCTGCTCACCTTGTCTATTTCTTTAGTTGAGACTTCTGAATCCTTCCTTTCCGACTTATTCGTCTGGACCGCTTTATTACTCATGGTCTTGGTTGAAGGCGTAAATGTTTCGGTTTCTTGTGCTTGGGTTTCAACTTTTCCCACTTTGGACTCTTGTGTGCCTACTACTTTCATTTTGTTGTTGGGTAGTAGGGTCTCTTCTAGAGTAGGCTCATAAGTTTGACCTCTTTGGAGGATTTTCTTGGATTAAGTAGTTGAGATGGGCCTACTCTTAGATCTCAAGTTGTACTTAGGTTGGATCTCAGCCATTATCATTTCAGCTTCTTGTTGAGAGCCACAAAGGTCAATATGATCACTTTCTTCATCCTTAACCGACGGTTGTTGAGTGTTTAGAGATTTTTCATAATCCTCTCTAGTCATATACGATTGTGTGCAGTCATCACCAAAGTTCGTGACATCATTATCTGAATCTCCGAAATCTTGGAGATCGTTCGCTCCTATGAAACTTTCGCTCTTTAGGGGAGCTTGTATTTTTTGATCTTCGTTTTTTATCTATATTTGGTAGTTCGGGGGGTTGGGGTTCCTCTTGAAATACTTTTCGGGGAAAGAATCAGCTTTGGCCTATTCGAGCTCCATTCTGGATATTTTATTAGACAATTCTTTAATTACTCTGGCCCTATCGTCTACCCTATCGTCTGTGGATCTATTAGACCCTGACGGACCTGCTTTTTCTCTAAAGTGTTTCGTCTCTCAATTTCTCATTTCTATTTTAGCTTTAAGCTTACCAGAAGCCATCATATTCGACTCAATTTCTACCGCGTCATCCTGCATTCGGTTTAGGGTGGCTCCCCTTCTTTCTCGCAAAAGGAGTGAAAAATCCGGTTCGAAAGCCCCTGTGAAAGTTACTTTGGCCGTGGGTTGGGACGGTTTAATTTTGGTTGGGATTGTATTATATAGTTTGTTGAATCTTTGAATAAATTCCATAACTGTTTCTGATTTCTTTTTTCTTAAATACCCAAATTCGGTTAAATAATATAGGTGGTCTTTTGTCTCGCCCCATTGTCTGAGGAAAGCATCTTCTAAGGCATCGTAAGACAAGATAGATGTTGTAGGTAGACTCTGAAACCAAGTTCTGACCTGGCCTTCAAAGTTTTGGACAAGGAGCCTCGAACACACATCCTCATGTTCAATCCCTAGGATGTTTGCGAATTGATTGAAGAAATTAATGTGTTCGCCTGCGGTCATATCTCCTTCCCTAGTGAATTTTGGAATTTTTTTTATATAGTTGTCAGGAAGGTCGTGCAGAGGAATGGGCAATACCAAGTGAGTGTATCTTGCTGTGACTTTCACAAACACTCTGGGAGGGGGGGCAAGCCCTTGGCCTCCAGCTCCTCCTACGGGAGCTCCTCCCCCTCCTCCTCCGATAAACCCTCCACCTCCTCCTCCGGCGACTGCCATCGTTATTAGTGGAAAATTGTAAAGGGGGTTGCATTAAATTAAAAGTGAATCTTTATTTTCTTCGTGAAGGGGAAAATCTGATGATGAATGATAAGGAATGCGAGGGCTTGGTTCCTTAGATTTACAAGAGATGAAATCGGGAGAACTGACGGGTGTGGAAACCGAATGTGTAACACACTCTTCAGAATTAGGTGAGGTCGGGAAATTTAACTGAAGGAAAGATGGTATGTCAATTGCCGATGAAATTTCAAGAGGGCCCTTTCCTTTGTGTACTAAGGGGATTGTTGGATGAATCTCACTCCTAACTTCGGAGCAGTTTGATGTTAAATATTTAGTATCAAAGAGGGGACTGCGTGAAGTTGAGGGTTCAGAAGAACTCTTAGTCTTCAGTTGCGGGGGTTTAAGTTTGTAGACTACAACGGTTGGCTTAAGAGAGCCTATCTCCTTTAGAATCTTCTCGGGATCGCTAACATGCGTAATCTATTTACCCTCTGGGTTTTGTCTGGTATTTCTTCGACCGTGTGCCAGTTTATTATTTGTGGAGTCACCAAGTGAAAGATTGGAAAGCCTTAAAAAAGGTGTGTACTCTTTGTTCACTATCAAAGGGTAACACTTTCAACAAAACAAAATGTCGTTTTCCCAGGGAAAAAAATTTCGTAACTTCAATCCCCGGCAACAACGCCAAAAAGATGTTGTTCCAGAGTATGTACTTAAGGGTTAGAAGTATAGTGTCTAGGCATCTGAAAGTGGGTAAAGGATAGAGAAGAGAGAAACGTCAACCTTCAGCAAGGGAAACTAGGGAAGATCTCTGCATTGGCGTTGTCTAGCTTCCAACTGTTCTTGGATGTTTATATCCTGTTCAATTGCTGCCCATGAACGTTCAAGTTCAACTCGGGTGGTGGCTGTTTTAAGAATAGTGTCGAAAAGTTTTAAGGCAATATGTGTTTGATTTGATAATCCGGGTTCAATATTGGGCTGTGTTGGTACAGGGACAGTCATGGAGGAACAATAAAATAATAAAACTTCAGGGGGAATTTAAGTGTTGTCTCAATTCGGTCGTATAAAAGAGAGTTTATGGTTTCAGAAATAAAAATGGGGTGTAAATCAAAGGCTCTTTCCCGTAACTCGGTTATATTTTAATAAAAATGTGTGAGGTGGGAGAAAACATTTAGCTGTATTTTGAGTAAGGCTCCTATCAAGGGAGAATCTCACGTATAAACAAAGGAGGAAAAATGTAAGGAAATAACCCGATGAAGCATAAAATATATGTAGAATTCTGAAATCGTTGACTAGTCTTATACTCGTTGATAGCTGGTACAGAGGAAAAACAGTAAACAATATAGAAAACCAAAATTCATTCTCTATAGTAGAGGTTGTACTAAATTATAATGAAGCATTCATCAGATACAAATATGAAATGAAACAAAATATGAGATGCAATAAAACAAACTCATAACACAGTCGTGACGGAATTAAGAATCTTTAGATTTGCTCTGTATTAACTCTCAAAATGTAAAAACTCTGTTACAATCGAGACAAAATGGTCCAGCCCTTTTTATTTCTTTCTATGGTATATTTATACAGTTTTACAATAAGATGAAATCTCAATTGTTGCAAAATTTTCAGTTATGATAGGGAGAAGAGAAATCACTCCATTTCTTATTCTCTGTCTTCATTTGGTGCCAGAAGCTTGTCCTTGTGCATGCTCGGTGCAGGTGACACATCTTTCAACCAGCTGAGATATCATCCTTGACAGTTCTTCTTGACAAGTGGCTTCACAAGAGTAACAATATCGGGCTAATTGTGGCAACCTGTCTTCCATCTTTCTGTCTATAACGTCGATAGCACATAATTGCACACTTGGTTTAATCATATATTTATCTATATGGACTATGTTGGAGCCGCCCTTGTTTTTTCACCTCGCGCAATTTTCTACGTTTGATACTTGAGATCTAAAGTTGTTTTTCTTTTCCTTCCAAATTCATAAGTCTCTGAAATCTTGTCGTCTGAATGGAAATGCTTTTTCATTTTCAAAAGAAAAGATTCATTTTTCGCTAATATGTTTGCCTTTTTTGTTTTATTTTCGGATATCGCAAGTCGGACGCTTTGATTTTTGATTTCTCAAGTCCCGAGTCACGAAACTGCGAACTCGTTTTTCAAATTTTCCACCTAAGGCATTAACTATGGTAAAAACTTTAACCCTCGATTAGGCATCGTCGGTATTTCGCGCCTCAACATTCGTCGAGGACAAGTTTTTTACAGCCCCGATAGCCGAGAACGCGATAGATTTTGTGAAAACCTTGGTTGATAACTAAAGGTATAAAACTAACCACGGTTATACTTGGTTCTCGACACATCACCGCTCGGAATTTTCTTTCATAAAGTTAAGGTATCCAAAGATCCGATTCACGAAGTTGCGACATAATTATATCAAGGTTAATTAATTGCCTAATCTAAGATTTCCTTCTCTTAATTCGAGCCTAATTATCGCCGCATCGCGATATAGCGACTCGGCATATCATTCTCCTAAAAATTTGTCTTCGAATTCCCGAGTCACGATATGGCGATTAAGTTAATCATATCATTAAGGATCCACCAATCACGATTACCATTGATTACATTAAAATCGGCCCTCGCAGTATCGCGAGTTAAAGGGTCAAAATGCGAAAACGAAGTTCGCGATGCAACGAAAGGCGAGGAAGTTTTTTAAGTCGTTAAGATTTGTAATACTTTAAAATTAAACAGAATACGTCCCGTGCTTCAAGATTGGCACACTTCACGAGGCATTTATTTATTTACTCTCCATAACCTGAGTACCTGTCAATCCGCCCAATATTCATGACATTAATGAGAAATTAGGGTAAATCCACGAAGAAAATAAGATCGTATTTTTTCAATAAATTTGGTTTTATTCACGATTTGACAGACTTATGTCAAAGGNGATGAATGATAAGGAATGCGAGGGCTTGGTTCCTTAGATTTACAAGAGATGAAATCGGGAGAACTGACGGGTGTGGAAACCGAATGTGTAACACACTCTTCAGAATTAGGTGAGGTCGGGAAATTTAACTGAAGGAAAGATGGTATGTCAATTGCCGATGAAATTTCAAGAGGGCCCTTTCCTTTGTGTACTAAGGGGATTGTTGGATGAATCTCACTCCTAACTTCGGAGCAGTTTGATGTTAAATATTTAGTATCAAAGAGGGGACTGCGTGAAGTTGAGGGTTCAGAAGAACTCTTAGTCTTCAGTTGCGGGGGTTTAAGTTTGTAGACTACAACGGTTGGCTTAAGAGAGCCTATCTCCTTTAGAATCTTCTCGGGATCGCTAACATGCGTAATCTATTTACCCTCTGGGTTTTGTCTGGTATTTCTTCGACCGTGTGCCAGTTTATTATTTGTGGAGTCACCAAGTGAAAGATTGGAAAGCCTTAAAAAAGGTGTGTACTCTTTGTTCACTATCAAAGGGTAACACTTTCAACAAAACAAAATGTCGTTTTCCCAGGGAAAAAAATTTCGTAACTTCAATCCCCGGCAACAACGCCAAAAAGATGTTGTTCCAGAGTATGTACTTAAGGGTTAGAAGTATAGTGTCTAGGCATCTGAAAGTGGGTAAAGGATAGAGAAGAGAGAAACGTCAACCTTCAGCAAGGGAAACTAGGGAAGATCTCTGCATTGGCGTTGTCTAGCTTCCAACTGTTCTTGGATGTTTATATCCTGTTCAATTGCTGCCCATGAACGTTCAAGTTCAACTCGGGTGGTGGCTGTTTTAAGAATAGTGTCGAAAAGTTTTAAGGCAATATGTGTTTGATTTGATAATCCGGGTTCAATATTGGGCTGTGTTGGTACAGGGACAGTCATGGAGGAACAATAAAATAATAAAACTTCAGGGGGAATTTAAGTGTTGTCTCAATTCGGTCGTATAAAAGAGAGTTTATGGTTTCAGAAATAAAAATGGGGTGTAAATCAAAGGCTCTTTCCCGTAACTCGGTTATATTTTAATAAAAATGTGTGAGGTGGGAGAAAACATTTAGCTGTATTTTGAGTAAGGCTCCTATCAAGGGAGAATCTCACGTATAAACAAAGGAGGAAAAATGTAAGGAAATAACCCGATGAAGCATAAAATATATGTAGAATTCTGAAATCGTTGACTAGTCTTATACTCGTTGATAGCTGGTACAGAGGAAAAACAGTAAACAATATAGAAAACCAAAATTCATTCTCTATAGTAGAGGTTGTACTAAATTATAATGAAGCATTCATCAGATACAAATATGAAATGAAACAAAATATGAGATGCAATAAAACAAACTCATAACACAGTCGTGACGGAATTAAGAATCTTTAGATTTGCTCTGTATTAACTCTCAAAATGTAAAAACTCTGTTACAATCGAGACAAAATGGTCCAGCCCTTTTTATTTCTTTCTATGGTATATTTATACAGTTTTACAATAAGATGAAATCTCAATTGTTGCAAAATTTTCAGTTATGATAGGGAGAAGAGAAATCACTCCATTTCTTATTCTCTGTCTTCATTTGGTGCCAGAAGCTTGTCCTTGTGCATGCTCGGTGCAGGTGACACATCTTTCAACCAGCTGAGATATCATCCTTGACAGTTCTTCTTGACAAGTGGCTTCACAAGAGTAACAATATCGGGCTAATTGTGGCAACCTGTCTTCCATCTTTCTGTCTATAACGTCGATAGCACATAATTGCACACTTGGTTTAATCATATATTTATCTATATGGACTATGTTGGAGCCGCCCTTGTTTTTTCACCTCGCGCAATTTTCTACGTTTGATACTTGAGATCTAAAGTTGTTTTTCTTTTCCTTCCAAATTCATAAGACTCTGAAATCTTGTCGTCTGAATGGCAATGCTTTTTCATTTTCAAAAGAAAAGATTCATTTTTCGCTAATATGTTTTCCTTTTTTGTTTTATTTTCGGATATCGCAAGTCGGACGCTTTGATTTTTGATTTCTCAAGTCCCGAGTCACGAAACTGCGAACTCGTTTTTCAAATTTTCCACCTAAGGCATTAACTATGGTAAAAACTTTAACCCTCGATTAGGCATCGTCGGTATTTCGTGCCTCAACATTCATCGAGGACAAGTTTTTTACAGCCCCGATAGCCGAGAACGCGATAGCTTTTGTGAAAACCTTGGTTGATAACTAAAGGTATAAAACTAACCACGGTTATACTTGGTTCTCGGCACATCACCGCTCGGAATTTTCTTTCATAAAGTTAAGGTATCCAAAGCTCCGATTCACGAAGTTGCGACATAATTATATCAAGGTTAATTAATCGCCTAATCTAAGATTTCCTTCTCTTAATTCGAGCCTAATTATCGCCGCATCGCGATATAGCGACTCGGCATATCATTCTCCTAAAAATTTGTCTTCGAATTCTCGAGTCACGATATGGCGATTAAGTTAATCATATCATTAAGGATCCACCAATCACGATTACCATTGATTACATTAAAATCGGCCCTCGCAGTATCGCGAGTTAAAGGGTCAAAATGCGAAAACGAAGTTCGCAATGCAACGAAAGGCGAGGAAGTTTTTTAATTTGTTAAAATTTGTAATACTTTAAAATTAAATGGAATACGTCCCGTGCTTCAAGATTGGCACACTTCACGAGGAATTTATTTATTTACTCTCCATAACCTGAGTACCTGTCAAGCCGCCCAATATTCATGACATTAATGAGAAATTAGGGTAAATCCACGAAGAAAATAAGATCGTATTTTTTCAATAAATTTGGTTTTATTCACGATTTGACAGACTTATGTCAAAGGTACATAATTTTCAAATATATATGAGATTTCATTTTTATTTTTTAAACATTTCTTATTAACGCATAGAGCTCGCCTTTCCCTGAGGATACTCATTTATGCATGTATACACAGGTTTACTACAGAAGAGAAAAACAACAAGCTTCATCTATGGCACCAAGGAGAGCAGCGAAAGCAAACATCGAGGTTGCGGCACAGGGTCCGGACAACGTCTCAGATACTTCGCCCCAGACGAGTGGCTCAGTATCCACCTGGTCGTCTATTTCAAACATTCTACAATCCGAGCTGGTAAACTATTTAGACTCTGATGACTATAACTATGATATTCTGAAGGACGACATGAACACTAAGTACAAGACAATTGTTTAGTCGGGGATGCACCTGGTTGGGACCAGACCTCAGTTGCTCCCATACTACGACATGATCCGGTGGGCATTGGATCACATTGACCTGCCTTCCAGAACTATCTTAAATGACCGACAAGCCATGATTGGTACTTTTAGGCCCGAGCATATCCAGTCTATGTATAAGCTCCCACCAACCTTTGAGCACACATATGGCAAAGAATTCCTGGCAGACTTCAAAAAGAAGGAGTGTGAAGAATTTGACAAAACCATGCCAGGCTTGATAAAGGATTGGGTGTCTCATTCCTCGACATTCAGAGTGAACGACAAGGGTGTGTATTCGATTTCTTCGTTGGAGGCAAACTATATGTATGTGGCGATGATGACTTGTCGACTTTTCGGCTGGGAGGATACCGTGCATTTTTTCGTCCAATGGGTACCTCTCATCTTTCGGGTAGCAGAAGGTTCCTCATTCAATTGGGAAAAAATGCTCTCCGATAATTTGTTCAACAGGGTCACCGAGTACCGAGAGCAGAAGGCAGTCCGCGATATGGCTCAGTATCCATATTCTTCATGTTTGCGTATATCATGGATATGATATGCTCCATGAAACCTTTTCCTTTGATGAATTGGGCTTGGAGTCCAACCCAAGAGAAGACTGTTCATGAGTACCACGATAAGCTGTGGGAAAATAACGTGAACAAGTTTATTTATGAGATTTTTAACTGGGTGATGGTGCCCCTTCACATCACCATTTTTGGTCTTTTGCCACCCCGCATCTCAGATGGCATTCCTGAGAATCTGAGCCGTATCGCGGACTGGTACGTGGAAGAGGAATTCTCCTATTTGAGAGTATTTGGAGCTGTTGTTCCTCCTCTGGCGCTACCAGTATTCATCCCCGACAAGCTATCTTGTCGCGAGGTCGCTCGAAAAATAGTAATCGGCGGAGTGAGCAAAGAGCTCAAAGCGTCATCAAAGAAGGTATGGCCATTTTTCCCTATTCGGCTAAATTCCTATTCCTTATTAGATTTTGGACATGCTAAG
>JZKD02S2166066.1:32902-51052 GCA_000966675.3 Picea glauca
TATATATATATATATATATATATATATATATATATAAACATAAGCCATATGTTGTCTTTCCAATAGAAACATGCAACCATAATTTCTGATCAAAACACCATGCAGACAGTCTTATATTGAAACCATTCATAATTGCATAGACTATGAACATACATGTCAACATATAAATTTCAAGATACAAGATATAACTCTTATCATAAAAACACCAGGTGATGCAACTGCTGAGTGGGGTGCTCGTTTCCACCCAACCATAGGCTCAGTGACTCTGAATGGATTTACCACTAGTCACCCCCGAGCTGAGACCACGATGTTGTGAGATTGAGTCTCTGTTCACCAGTGACCGAGAATGAAGGTTACTCTCCTTCTTCTCCGCTATCACTCACTCTGTTTTTCAGAGTTCTCTCCTCTTTC
Organism: Picea glauca; assembly: GCA_000966675.3. Taxonomy (NCBI): domain Eukaryota; kingdom Viridiplantae; phylum Streptophyta; class Pinopsida; order Pinales; family Pinaceae; genus Picea; species Picea glauca. The sequence continues at coordinate 33,314 of JZKD02S2166066.1, forward strand.
CCTCGTGTCTACCCCCTTTTTGATCGCACACTCTTCCTGCCTTTTCTCTTTTTGGCGAGGTTGTGTGTGGCACGATATTCCTTGTGGTGGTTAGGTCTAAGGAATCTACGGATGGGCAGTTCACCCCCATCCATAATTACTCATGAGGATCCATTTACCTACCAACCTGGTGAGTCATTTAATTTGGGTCCAGTGAGCTGCTCTTGGTTCTCCGGGCCAGTGAAGTCCAAATATGGTATTGGCTTCGGTGGAAGTTAACGCCACCATAACAGGTGTCTTCCACCACCTTTCTTCAGCCATTGTGGTCTCCTTTTTAGCACATCCCCCTCGCAGCAGTCCTGCAATATATATATTCATAATATTATTTACATTCATCAAACTTTTTCACAAGGTCCATTCACATGACACATTCACATTTATGAGTTTGCTACAATTCTTGGCCAGTATAGTTATTTTTACAGACTGGGGGAAACAGGGTGTTATAGGATGAAAGAGTGTGCCACCTTTGTGACACTAAGAAGGTTGAAGATGAAAAACACTTTGTCTTAGATTGTCCATCGTATACCCATATTAGATCTCATTTTCAAAATATTTGTCACACTACCAACCTTCCTAACCTCTTAACTCAACAAAAACATAGTGATCTTGGAAAGCTTCTCTTAATGCTTTTCGAGCACATAAACAAAATTCTAAAGAATCACAAGTAATCACTTACCCTCTTAAGATCACATAGACCAATTTTGTCTTAGTGGACATTAATCATCATCATCATAAAAAAAGTCTTTATAAATAGCTCATTTCCATGAGGTTATAATACATTTTGGAATAATTAAACGATGACTTTACTTCAAATCTAATAAATTTGAGATTAAAAAAATCCACACAAATTTAATTATCCACATTATTAATTATTATGGTTAGAAATAAATTCAATAATTAATATTAATTAATTTGTAATAATTTTTTTAATACAATTTATTTTGTATTTTTATTTACATGGTTTTACTTGAAATCTAATAAATTTAAGATTAAAAAATGGGAACAAATTTAGTTATCCATATGATTAATTAATAATTATTATGGTTAGAACTAATTTTAATAATTAATAATAATAAATTTGTAATAAATTTCTTTAATATAATTTATTTTACATTTTTGTTTATAATAAATGAAATATTTTGAGATAATATTGTTTTAAAATTTTTATAGTTCTTGCTAAGATAACTATTAAACAAAACTAAATAAATGATAGCACTTTAATGGATAGGTTATATGGAGGACATTGTTTTTAACATGGATCACAAGGATTATAAAAATGTTAAAAGGTATTTGTAAAACAATATAATGATATTTTTGTTCAATAGAAAATAGGGGATTTGTATTAGCAAAAAAGGGTGTGGTCAAAACAATTAGAAGGGTTACAAAATCTAAAAGAATTTGTGTAAATCTGGGGCCTTAAATAGACAACTACTCCAAGCTACAAATGATTGTTCCAAAAAATCAAACAGAAACTTCACAAATAACAACCTTATAGAGTACACTAAAAAAAACACTACGAGGATAAAAGTGAAGAAGCATTGCATCTAAATTAACCTGTTGGGGAAGAGCTTGCCATTTTGACTGACTTGTGTGCCTGATTTCGTGTTATTATTGGTTGTGACGTTATTTGCAATTTCTTCCTCATTCTAACTACTATCCAAACTTCTTTTGCAGATGTTGGGGTATTTGTGGTTCACGTGGGTCTTGGATTGTCTTGGTATGAAGATTCTACTTTTTCTTGTTCCAGTATCTCAACATTTTCAACTTGATTTTCCCAACATGTCATTGGTGCAAGGGTTTGCAAGCCCTTTAGTCCCTAATCTCAATCTCGAGGGACAAAATCCTCTCTAGTCAGCTTTTGAGTTGTTTCTTGTTCCATTTCTCGAGGTAATGGAGTTGGTTGATGATCTAGGAGGATCTAAAAAGGAAAAATTCAAAGTCCTCAAATCTCAGCAAAAACATCTCCAAGTCAAAGACCTCATCGCAAGCTTTCCAACGGCACAAACAAAACCTCAAACAGAGTCAGAACGAAGAAGATATGGCCAGTCAAAGTTACGATCAACCTAGTTAAAAGTCCATGTTGATGTCATCATCTGTACTGATGACATCGTGATCATTCGTATAGAGTGAAATCAACATGAAATGTGGCACATTGATTTGGTATTTTTTGTGGCCACTTGGGCCAATTGGAGAGTGCCATGTGGTACCTTCAGATGATGCCATGTGGCACCACCTAGAGGCTACCACATGGCATCCTCACAGGGCGACGGGTGGCAATGGTGACTGGGCAGGCTCAAAAAATAAGAGGGTGCCATGTGACCCAATCATAGGGCACCACGTGGCAACTCTACAAATTCCTAATAAGTGTTGGGCAACGAAAAATAAAAAAAATATAAGTGACCGCAGGGCCAACTGACGACATCCCCAAAATTTGTGAATATGTCAAATCACAATGGGCACCAAAGGTTACTTACGACGGTAGTTGGTACTACACACCAAATATAACGATGGTTGTATTGGATATTTATCCAATGCTTATATTAAACATTACAACTTTATCATATGTTATAACGGGTTCCCAAAAAGGGAGGCCCACAGGCTTGACCCCGGGACCTCCCCAACCTAACACTAAATTTAATCCATGGCCAACCAACCGAGCTAAAAACCCACATTGTAATTTTCACCCACGATTTTGTACTTAACTCAACCTTTTGCTAGAGCTCGAGGTTCCATGCTAGAAGTTTTTACAAAGCACGATTTATTTTACAGGTTCTGGAGCATTTATTGTAGTCTGGTGGCACATTTTTCGATGTAGAGAGCCTAACATGGGCCTGGAGGTGACAATGTTGGATTGAGACAATTTGACAATCGATTTTGCACTAATCCTTGCCATGAATTCACTGGTGCAGTCATATTTTTAATCAGAGCAACGAATTTGAAGGCCATTTTTCAGACTTGAGGTATAATGATGTATTTATGCCAATTTTTATTGTTAAGATAATATAAAGCCTCTCCACTTCGAAGTAGGCCTGGAGACATAGTCCATTCTTGGACTGAAATCTGTTATCACGTCTTGTGTTCTTTCTCTTCTTCTCATATTTTCTTCATGATTATATCCTCTTTAATGATGTTTCACATAAGCTTTCATTTACACTCTTTAATGTAATTATTTTAATAAGTCATCGATGAAAAGATCTCGAATCATGTTGGTATCGGAGCAATCTTCTTTGACTTGACCTACAAATGTGAATGCTTACGAGGGGAAAACTCAAAGTAGGTGAAGGAAAAATTAAGAATTTCAACCTAGAGATTGGATGTGCAACTTGAGGAAGGAAAATGGGTGATTAATATAGGCATGTCGAGCATGAGAAAAAATTTCGCAAGATATTCTACCAGTTATTAGACATGATAGAAAAATTGTATGCAGATTATGAAGAGAGAGTGGAGAAAAAGGAGAAGAAGAAGAAATCTAAAGGAGAGGATAATGATTCAGTGAACCATGGAATTGGAGGATATCCTCCCGAGCCTCCATCATCATCTTGAAGTTCAAGCTCATATTCCTCTTCCTCTCATTCTCATCATTCTTCACATTCTCATCATTCTAGTTTTCATCCAAGTACTTCTAAAAAGCCATTGTTGAAACTAGATGTGAAATTTAAATTTCCCATGTTTAATGGATAATTTAATGTAGATAAGCTTAATAATTGGTACAGACAAATCAAAGTTTATTATCATGTCCAACAGATCGAAGAGGAAGAGGCGAAGATCCAGTTGGCTTCTCTTCGGCTGGAAGGCACAACCCTTGTACGGTGGGAGATAAAACTTCAGAAAGATAGTCAACATAATGGTAAACTCCTTATTCATGGTATGAATTTACATCTACATTGAAAATGAAATTTTATCCACTAGGTTATGTTAAAAAATCCACGATGGAATGGAAAAATTTAAGATAGGGTAAAGTTCAGAGTGTTCAGGGTTTCACAGAGGAATTTTAGAAACAAGCACTTGCATTGAATATTCCATTAGATTCTCATGAAACTTTGATGAAGTATATTGGTGCACTTCAAAGTTACATTCGACATACATCATTATTGTTTAATCCCACAAACTTAGATGAGGTATGTGCGCAAGCAACTCACCTTAAAAGTAGGGGGAGTAACGTATAGGAAGACCACCCAAATAAATTTTCCAAATTCCAGAGCAACAAGTTCAAAGGGAAAATAAAGGACAAGAAGACAACGAAAACAAAGAAATAGGAAGGAAATCCCTTTTGCACTCATTGCAAGAAATATGCACATGATGACGAGCACTGTTGGATGCTACATCCATATCTAAAGCCTAAAATATTTGGTGGCAAAGGGAAGCTGAAAACGGTTGCAACAATGCAACAAGACCTTGGTTTTGATTCAGGTGATGAAATGAGGATTATAGTCGTTGAAGTACAAGGTACAAATTCATTTCATGCTGGTTCAAGTTCCACAAATACATCTCATGATCATGAAAGAAGAAGAAGTGAATTATTTCATATTAGAGTTTTATCTAAACACAAAAATATTGACACTCTATTTTATCTTGATTCTCAAGTGAATTTAATCTCAAAAACTATTGTTAAAAAGTTGGGCTTAGGAACAAAAACTCATCTAAAACCCTCTTGGTTGGGTAACTGACAATGCGAAACTAAATGTCACCAAGTAGTGTAGGGTGAGATTTTTCATTGCTTCAAAGTTGATAGATGAGGTTGATTTAGATGTTGTTCCACTTGATATATGTGACATAGTTTTTGGAAGCCCATACCTTTATGATAGAAATGAAATTTTCATCATAAATGAGAAAAAATTCCATCTCACAAAGGATGGAGTGGAATACATTGTAAGAGCTCACAGTATGAAAACAAATACAACTCTTGTTAGTGTTTGACAGATGAAAAGACTCATAAACACTAATACGAAATATGTAATCATGGCTGTGAGGGAAAAATATGATAAGACATATGATGCTTTCCAAGGATGTGATCCCTCTCATAAATATGAAATGATTGATGTTATATCTAAACTATTATGAAATATTTCAGAAACTAGGTGGATTGCCTCCCAAGAGGGAGATTCAACATGAAATACATATTCAACAAGATGTCCCTCTTCCAAATGTGGGCATGTACAGGATGTCAGTTGTGGAAACGGAAGAAATCAAGAAGCAGGTGTAGAACTTACTAGACCAAGGGGTCATCTAACCTAGATCATCTTAATGTGGTTCTCCGATCGTGTTGGTGCCAAAGAATGATGGCACATGGCGAATGTGCGTTGATTGTCGGGCTCTCAAAAATATCACAGTGAAGAACTACTACCCCTTGCCTTGAATAGATGAATTGTTGGATCACCTGAAGAATGTAGTGTACTTGACCAAGTTTGATTTGAGGAGCGACTACCACCAGGTCGGAATTGTAGAAGGCAACATGTGGAAGATTGCCTTAAAAAATACATTGTATTTTTTAATGGCTTGTGATGCCATTTGGGCTTTAAAATGCTCCAACGACATTCATGCGAGTCATGAATGATATATTTAGGCCTTTCATTGATGAATTTGTGATTTTCTACTTAGATGACATTCTTGTATTCAGTAGGACTTGGAATGAATATGTAATGCATGCAAAGAGAGTATTGGATGTCCTTAAAAAGGAAACATTGTATGTAAAATTGTCAAAGTGTGAATTTGGCAAGACCTCATTAATTTACTTGGGTCATATTGTAGGAGGTGGTCAACTAAATATAGATCCCTCCAAATTTGAAGTCATTGTAAATTGTCTTGAGCCAATGTTAGCTACGTAGGTTAGGAGTTTCTTAGGGGCAGTCCAGTACTGGAGAAAGTTCACTGCAAACTTCTCCTACATTGCATCTCCTTTGCATGCTTTAACCAGTGTGAAACATGTCTTCGAGTGGGGAGGAAGACAACATAATTCCTTCGACACTTTGAAGAGAAAGATCAACACTGCACCAGTGCTAGCTCTACCTAAACTACAACAACCATTTGAAATCAAGATTTATGCTAGTGCCTACGTCGTGGGAGTAGTCCTGATGCAACAACATAAGCCCATTTTTTTCATACTGAAATTTTTTATAAGGTTGTTTGTAACTATCCTACATATGACAAAGAACTGAATGCATTGGTACAACGCGTGAATAAATGGAGACACTACTTGATGGGAAAGGAAACAATCATACAGACTGATCACCAAACCTTGAAGTATCTCCAGTCACAGACCAAGATGCAGTGGTCAAGACACTATAGGTGGATGAGATTCTTACAACAGTTCCATATAGTTATTAGATACAAGAAGTGTACAAGAAACAAAGTTGTGGATATGCTTTCTAGACCTCCTATTTCTGCATCCATTGTTTTGAAAAATACTTCTTTATCTCATGATAGTTATATTGAACAATATACTAATGATGAAGATTTAAAGGATGTATATGGGAGGCTAACCCATGGTTCATAGGTGGAGAAATTTTATGTGCAAGATAAACTACTCTACCATATGGGCAAGCTTTGTATTCCAACTAATGAAAGACTACATGTAATCAGGGAGGCACACACTTCCCTTGTATCTGGGCATTTGGGGTAGGTAAGACGATGGAAAATTTGCATAGATTTTTCTATTGGCCTCAAATGAAAGGAATTGTAACCAAATATGTAAAGGGGTGCGTGTTGTGCTCAACTTGTAAGCCCACTAATAGAAAATTGGGGCTATACACATCACTTTCTATTCCTTCTCATCCTTTGGAGAGTATTTCCATGGATTTTTTAGGGGGGTTGCCTTTGTCAAAAAGGGGTACTGACTACTTGTATGTAGTAGTGGATAGGTTTAGCAAGATGTGTGTCTTGATGCCATGTAAAAAGAAGATCATTGCTGAGAAAACTGCTCATATTTTCTTTAAGCGTGTATGGTCCACTTTGGACTTCCCACATCCATTATCTTGGATAGAGACACATGATTCCTTGGATATTGGACAAGCTTGTGGAGAATGATGGATACCAAGATGAAGAGGAGTATTTATTTCCATCCACAGACCGACGACCAAACAAAGGTTGTTAATAGAAAAGTGGTTCCTTTTCTTCGAGGCTACTGCAACAAACATCCCAAGTTGTGGATGACCAGATACAATATTTGCAACATGCATACGACCGATCCTTGCACTCTTCCACACATAGTTCACCCTTCAAGACATGTTTTGGGTATTTATCTAAGGCTCCCTTGTACTTGACATTTTGTAAGGATGTCAACTCAAGTGAACAAAGGGATGAAGAAAGAGCCCACAAGTTCATTCAAAGGATCCGACAGCTACATCAGATAGTTCGGGAACAATTGGAAAAGAGTCAGGAACAATACAAAGCTCTCCATGAAAAGCACAAAGTTGATCACCAGCTTCAAGTGGGAGATCAAGTGTGGCGCCACATAAAAAAGGATAGGTTGAAAGGAGACAACAAGAATATGAATCCCATTAGATATGGACCCTTCACCATCCTGGAGAAAATTTTCACAAATTCCTTTCGCCTCGATCTACCACTATACATGTAGATATACTCAGTTATGAACGTAGAGAACCTGAAAATTTATGAGCCTCCGATGATCATGGATCAAAGGGAGAGTGTTTCAGTACCTTCAGTGGACAAGTTTTCCCCTGAGTACTTGGACAAGTTAAAGGAAGATATCATCCTGGACAGAAGGATGAGGACTTCACGCATAGGTGATGTTTAATATCTTCGAGTGGGCCTAAAGGGAACAGATCCAAGTAAATCACAAGGGATCAAGAAAGAGAAAGTGAGGGATAAATCCCCTCACATGACTATTGATTGATGAGGCTTTTGGAGGCCCAAAAGATTCTTAGTGGGGAGGAATGATCCAAGAGGATCTAAAAGGGAAAAATTCAAAGTCCTCAAATCTTATCAAAACCAACGCCAAGTCGAAGAGCTTGCCACAATATTTCTAACGACGCAAATGATACATCAAACAGAGTCAGAACGAAGAAGATATGGCCAATCAAAGTTGTGGTCAACCTAGGAAAAAGTCAACATTGATATCATCATCCATACAAATGTCATCATCATCATCCGTACAAAGTGATGTCAGTATGACATCATGTTGACATCAACATGACATGTGGCACACTGATTTGGCCTTTTTGGCCACTTGAGACAATTGGCAAGTGCCACGTGGCATCCCTAGGTGACGCCATGTGGAACCATGCATAGGCTGCCACATGGCATCCTGACATGGAAATGTGTGGCAGTGGTGACTAGGTAGGCTCAACAAATAAGAGGGTGCCATGTGGTAGCGCTGCAAATTCCCTATGAGGGTTGGGCAACGGAAAATCAAAAAAATATAAACGACTATCGGCCCAGCCGACGACCTGTATCCCAATGAAATCCCCAAAATCTATGCATATGTCAAATCAAAGTGGGCGCCAAAGGTCATTTATGGCGATAGTTTGTACAATAAAACAAATATAACAGTGGTTGTTTTGGATATATATCCAATGGTTATATTAACCATTATAACTTCATCATATGTTATAAAGGGTGCCCAAAAGGGGAGGCCTGCAGGCTTGACCCTGAGACCTCCACAACCTAACACTAAATTTAATCCATGGCCAACCAACCAAGATAAAAACCCACATTTTAACTTCCGCCCACTATTTTGTACTTAACTCAATCTTTTTCCATAGGTCATGGGTTCGCGCTAGTAGTCTGTATGGAGCACGAATTTTTATGCAGGTTCTAGAGCATTTATTGCAGTCTGGTTGCATGTTTTTCGAGGCAGAGAGCCCAACAAGGGTTTGGAAGTGACAATGTTGGATTGAGATGATTTGATAGTCGATTTTGCACTACTCCTTGCCATGAATTCACTAGTGTAGTCATATTTTTCATCAGAGCAGCAGATTTGAAGGCCATTTTTCAGACTTGAGGTATAATGATGTATTTATGCCATTTTTTATTGCAGAGATAATATAAAGCCTCTCCACTTCAAAGCAAGCCCAGAGACGTAGTCCATTCTTGGGATGCAATTCATTATTATGTCTTGTGTTCTTTCTCTTCTTCTCATCTTTTCTCCATGATTATTTCCTCTTTAATGATGTTGCACATAATCTTTCATTTACACTCTTTAATGTAATTCTTTTAATAAGTCATCGATGAAAAGATCCCAGATTAGTTGAATAGGAGGATATGTTTAATAAGGATCCCCACTGTCTTGTAGAGGATTTCCACAATGTTTTGAGATTACCTGATGGTCATCATTAGAGCCGACCCACCAACTTTATTTCTGACGATTTCTATTATTCCTAGATCCTTTGGGGCATTGATTTGCAAGTTGTCCCATTTCTAAACAAGATTTGCAATGAAAGGAAACTCTCTCATAATCTAGTTTATGAGACCAAGAGTAAATTTTACCAGTAAGGATAAACTCACCTGGGAACCCTTTACTGAAGTCCATTTCCATGTAGATGTGGTAAAAAATGGATGTGTTTTGCCTCGCCATTTCACAACTTGCAAAGTGGAACTTTCCTAAAGTTGAACCCATGGCTTCAAGAGAGGGTGAACCTAAAAAATGCAAGGGCGGATTGGGGAGCCTCAGCTAAACTGGGGCTGAGGAGAGAATGCCAGACACCATATTGAAAGGAGTCCAGGGTTTCATTCACAAACCCGAGTTTCCCCAAAACCACGAACCTATGTTGTAGATTAGAGCCCTATCCTCCTCAATGTCGAACTCAACAATGAAGAATCCTTTTGCACAAGTATGAATGAAAAATTCATTTTGCATGATTGGGATCCATGTAGCATAGATCCAACTATTAATATAAACTAACTTTCGTTAGAAACTATTGAAACAACATACTAAACTCACATATCTGTAATACTCTTCCTCCTATTAGCATCTTGAACAATGGGAATGACGAGAGATGGGGCTTACTGAACTAGAAGAGAAGAAGAAGGGGGAGAAAAATCCCTCTAAACTGCCTCATGGAAAGAGACACCAGAAGGAGAACTCAAAAAATTGTGTGCCAACCTACATATGGAAATAGAGGGGAAGACCCCATGGCTCAGTGAACTAGCAGAAAAGGAATAGGTCATAACCATGGCCGACGAGGGTAAAAAACCTTTGGGAAATAGCCCAGGCATGCACTGAGAGGTGCGAGCAACCATGGTTAATCCCTAGTTGATGTGGCCAAACTCATGAGCAACACCATCACAATAGTGGATGTTGATGATTGAAAAATATTGAAGGACATGGGGGTGGGCTTTGATCCATTTATCAGCTTAGAGCCTTATTGTTGATTGACCTTATGCCCTGAATATTTTAGGATTTACCATGGGTACCCTCCTTGAAAATAAAACAATATAATGATATTAAGGTATAAGTTCAATTAAGGTATTAATACATTTTCAAAAATATAAAAAGTATTAAAAAAAGACTGTATTAAAAGTATTATTTTTCTTTTCAAAGGTTAAATTTATAATTTTCTTAACAAAATTAAATGTTTGAATTTTATATTTTAGTTTTGAAGGGATATTTCTAATCAAGTAGATAATTTAGTTGGTCCATACTTAATGTATGATTTGATAAAATAAATATGAGTAAGTTAATTAGTGAACAAACTCTATCTCTTTTTGTTTGAAATTCTTCTCCAAATTTGGTAAGGAAATTTGTTGGAAGTTATAGCTCCATTTGATTGATAAGAATTTTGACCAAGAAATGTTTCCCTGAGGGATTTTGAAGATCAAGATGATTAATAACACATTGAATAATTTCATGAAGACCATATGTGAAGTAGGTTTGCTTAAAGATAAGAGAGACCATATGTGTAGTAGGCTTGCTTCAAGATAATATTGAATGGTTACTCAAGATAAATTATTTTGAGAATATAACATGTGCTAGGGTGAATGGGATATTGCATGCAAATTATTTCTTTGGTAGTGGACCAAAAAGATGGATACATAAGCAAGACAAATTGCAAGATGTCAAAATAATTGTGTTCCACAAATCTAAAGGGTACAAAGTGACAAGATTCTTGTTGTAGTGATGTTAACATTCTCAATTTCTCTTAGAGACATTTTGTATTTAACTATTTGTAATATGTTGGATTGTAGTTTAGTTTCTTTATAATAAATTTTTTTCCAAGAAAAAGTTTGCAATTTATGTTCCATTATAGAATGGAAATCACATTCTTCATGTGTTCAACACATTGAATGATTGCAGGAACACCAACTGTAACTCAATTAGAGACCATATATGAAGTAGGTTTGCTTCGATGTAATATTGAATGGTTGCTCAAGATAAATCATTTTGAGAATATAACATATGAGTAGGTGAATTGAATATTGCATGTCGATTTTTCTTTGGCGGTGGACCAAAAGGATGGACACATAAGCAAGACAAATTGCAAGATGTCAAAATAATTGTGTTCCACAAATCTCAAGGGTACAAAGTGACATGATTATTGTAGTAGTGATGTTAACATTCTCAAAATTTTAGAGGTGTTTCATATTTAATTATTCGTAATCTTTGTTTGTAATCTATCGGATTGTAGTTTAGTCTCTTTATAATAATTATTTTTTTTCCAAGAAAAAGTTGGCAATTTATGTTCCACTATATAATGAAAATCACATTCTTCATGTGTTCGACACATTGAATGATTGCACTAAGACCAAGTGTAAATCAATTAGAGACCATATGTGAAGTAGGTTTGCTTAGAGATAATATTGAATGGTTGCTCAAGATAAATTATTTTGAAAATATAACATATGGTTGGGTGAATTGGATATTGTATGTCAATTTTTTCTTTGACAATGGACCAAAAGAATGGACACATGAGCAAGACAAATTGAAAGACCTCAAAATAATTGTGTTTGAAAAATCTAAAGGGTACAAAGTGACATGATTCTTAGAGTAGTGATGTAAACATTCTCAATTTTAGTTTCTTTATTTAATAAAAAAAAAAATCCAAGATTTTTTTTTGCAATTTTTGTTCCATTATAGAATGAAAATCACAATCTTAATGTGTTCAACACATCGAGTGATTACATAGGACCAAGTGTAATTCAATTAGAGACCATATGTGAAGTTGGTATGCTTGAAGATAAGAGAGACCATATGTGATGCAGGTTTGTTTCAAGATAATATTGAAAGGTTGCTTAAGATAATTTATTTTGAGAATATAACATATGGTTGGGTGAATTGGATATTGTATGCCAATTTTTTCTTTGGCAGTGGACCAAAAAGATGAACACATAAGCAAGACAATTAACAAGATGTCAAAATGATTGTGTTCGACAAATCTAAAGGGAACAAACTAGAAGGACTCTTGTAGTAGTGATGCTAATATTCTGGATTTCTTAGAGGTGTTTTGTATTTAATTAATCATAAGATCTCTTTGCAATATGTTGTGTTGTAACATATATTGGAAATTTCCGAACTTAGTGTCTTTCGCCAAATTTAGGTCAGATGCTTCACTTAGTCTTAGAAATTTGTCGCCTAGCGTAAGATTATGTAACCCTTAAGTCTTTATGCCACCCGGCGTGAACCTTGCAGCTGCAGTAAAACCTCTATCTATCACCATTTCCGTCGTATCACCATTTCCGTCGAGTTTCCATACCGTCAAAATCTCAAAACCTTGTGTCACATTGACCAAAATCTCAAAGCTTTAAAAATTTCCCACTCCACAATTCTTTCATTGAGAAAAATGTCAAGTTATACATTCAAACTATGAGTTTTGTTCCTTCCATATATTATTTATTTTAAAATTATTTTATATAATTTTAAATTCAATATTTTATTTTATTTTAAAATTTGAAAACTTATAGTTTAAACCAAAACCTTGCATCATTGGGTCCATTTCCCTTCACGCCCAAATCACCCAGCTATCCACCAAATGTCATACACATGCCAAGTCACAAGACAACTCACACAAAAATCCATGTGAATACCAAGCATGCACCATTTGTCCGAGCGTTAAAACACAGGGGGAAAGACTCACAACACGCCCGCATTTGCAAGAATGGTATTACAAGTTTAAACCAGACTTTATTTCAGGAATTTGGCCGACTTGGGTTTAAAATAACCACTTGTCCATTTCTCCGAAACCCGAAAGCCCGAAATCGGGGTTCCAGCTTACACAAAAAAGGAGATGGATTAAAGTTCCGTCTTATACGTAAAACGCCGATGGGTAGAGTTCCAGACCTAGTTTCGTTTTCAGGATTTTGACCGGCAGAAGAATGAGCCTCTCCTCTTTTCCCCCGAGAACCCGAAAACCGAAACTTCAGTCCAATACACATGATGACTAAAGCCAAGCACAAGCGCCCAACTGTTTCACTCTACAGATCTCATGGATGAACTGTGTAACCATTTTAAAGACTCAAACCCTCAATATACTCACGCAGGTGGATTTTGGGCTTTTGAACAAATATAACAATACAATTTTCAAAATAAGACTCTCCTTATTAGGTATTCATCAGATTCGCAGGTTTCAGGGAGAGAGAACATCAGGTTTTCAGTTTCATTTGTGTCAGCTGCAGGGATTATTAAATTTACAGGTGTTATTTCCATTACAAATCTGCAGATTGCCCCTTTGTCAACTTACAAGGTGTGCAAAGCCAGATCCGAGTCAAGCCTCAGGCTCAAACCAACTCGTTCAAGCCATGAGTTAACAGATAAAACACCAGGTCGCATGGGCCACGAAGAACAAGCACGCATCGGAGGGAAAATAAATCGTGTGCATCTATCGTTGATTTTATCTCTGGAGTGGGTGGGAGCACAGGGTCTGGTGCAGCTCATATTGTTACATGATTATCAACACATCTTCACATAGAATAATTTCTGGTAAAATTGAAATGATAAGAACGGGTGATCGCCATATTATAGAACTGGGGCAAGGATGGAATCACACGCGCAAGGGTATTAAGGAAAATCTTGGAGCGAATACCGAGCAACCTTTCGATACAGGTCATGATGTATTGCTTTATACAAATATCTATGATATGTGCACACAGAAACACCCATGACAGATACAAAGATGTTTTTGTTGAGCATATCGAGTCATTGGCGTTGCCTGTATTATGGCAAAAACATGACGAGTTTATCAATGCAAGATAATGGGACTGCAGACTACCGTAAGAATGCAGTGAGTTCACTAATTGAACGCTAACGTGAAGGAGAAAAAATAGAGCGTGCTCTACTGGAAAATGTTTTAGGCACCTTTGTTAAGATTGGGATGGGTGACATGGGGCTGCTATGATAGTGACTTTGAATCAGCCATGTTGGAAAACACCGCTGCATACTACTCTCCGAAGGCTTCTTCATGGATTCTGTAAGATTCAAGTCCAGATTATATGCCAAAGGATGAAGAATGTTTGGAGCGATGAGACTCTGCATTAAAATCCAATCATACAAAGGGACCATCTATATGCCACTTGTCAAAGTTACTAGTATCAGTTTAAAGAGCTGGCAGAGCATCTGACATTGCAGAATTCCAGGAAGGCAAACCGTTTCTATATTTCTCTAAACAAAAGAGATTTATTTTAGATTTATTTTAGATGTTATATCCATATTGATTTTGTTTGCAGAGAATGTCTTATTGCTTCGTTTTCACATCATTTCACTTGGTTTTATTTCAATTTTCTTCCCAATTTATAACTATGTTTGTAATGGAATTCATCCATTTGTTAGATTCTCTATTTTAGGACATGTTATAAGTTGCTTTTTGCAGAGATCTGAAGGTTCAAAATTCATCATTTGCTAGATGCTTTGTCCCAACCATCTCTTTCCACTGATTTATGCTTGGAATTCACTCATCGCTAAGTGCTCCTCGTGTATTGATATGCTTCTTCTCTATTTTGTTGCCATACCTTTTTAAATCCTTCTCTCTGCAGTCATCTTTTATCTCGCCTCTGTTCCATGGATTTCCATTGTCGAACACTCATGTTATTGGCTTGATCATTTGACTCCATGCCCAATGGACTATCTTCCCGGTCCAACCCCAAATCCTAAAAACTTTCCGTTACCCATAGATCTACCCAATGTTAGTCTTAGTGAATATCTTATCGTGACATACATTCGAGAAATCCCTCTCGGATTGGAAGGGGTAACTTCAAATCAAAGTGGTTCGAGGTGATCTCAGAATTTACTTGCATGCAACCCAAGTCAAGTTCCAAGTGATGACTTATTATTTCATTTAAAATGTGTTAAGGCTTGGCTCTATTACAACCTAGAACCAACTCTTGCGACAACATGTTGGATTGTAATTTAGTTTCTTAATAATAAATATTTTTTTTCCAAGAAAAAAAATTGCAAACTAGAATGAAAATCACATTCTTCAAGTGTTCAACACATTGACTGATTGCAAGAAGACCAAGTCTAACTCAGAGAAGTAATGTAAAGTAGATATACTTAAAGATAAAAGAGACCATATGTGGAGTAGGTTTGCTTCAATATAATATTGAATGGTTTCTCAAGGTTGGCACTGGACCAAAAAGTTGGACACATAAGCAAGAAAAATTGCATATTGTCAAAATATTTCACAGATCTAAAGGGTACAAAGTGACAGGATTCTTGTAGTAGTTATGTAATAGTATTGCACACATGATGTACTTAAATTCCCATTGAATATTGAATACCTTGCCACTACTGGGTGCACATTGTCACTGAATGTTTATAGTTGGAATACTCTAGCAAGTGAAATTTGATTCAAATATTGTAAATTTCTCTCTCTTCAAGTGTTATTGGTTGTTAGAGGCTCATTTACAAACAAACCCTTATCCGTAAGCATTTGTCTTCCCCAAGAAGTTAATCAAAGCCAACCTAGTCCTTGTCCATACCCGCCTTACTTTCAACAATAGGATTTAGTTGGCCATATAGGAAAACCCTCCTTAGGTCAGATACCCTGGCCTAAAATAGTAGAAGCAAGGCCATTGAGGTGATAGTGGGTAGCTTGCTTGTTTCATTGCCTCAAGCTACCCCTCACAAAACCAGACTTTCCTTGGGCATGAGTTTGAGCAACAACACTTGTAAGACGAAGAATCCATGGGATTGTATAAGGGGTAAAAATTATAATGCGTGGAAAATGCAACCAATTCCTAAAAATGGTCTAAATATGGGCATTAAAAATTAATGGAATCAATAGGTGATAAAGTAGAAGAGAGAGAGAGAGTCAAAAGTGGGATCACTGTATTTACTAAAAAAAAATCGTGTTACAGCCAAATCATCGCTTCTCACAGAAATGAAAAAATGCAGCACAATTTAGAACATAGAATCACATGGTTTGCTTCAACAACATCATTTCCTCAATAAGCATAAGAAAATTATACCAGGTAGATATCAACCTCAAAACTCAAGAACAAGATTCAATACTTCCCAGATCTACCAAATTTACATAATAGTTCTCTTTGGAGAATCATAGAGTTTTCTTATCATTCGAGTTCCTATGGGATCGACAAAAGAATATGACTCTAAGATTTCTTCAAAGTTTTGAATTACTCATGGATCGTTACCACGAGAAACTATCAGACCCTTAAGAATAAAGGGGCTCTAATAACATGTTAAGAGATATAACTCAAGATAGGACACACAAACTTGGCAAAAAATTGTATTAATTCCAATGATACAAATATATAATACATGAATGAAACCATTTCATAAACTAGATTTTCTCTCACACTTACACTTAATCGGGAGATGAGACAAGGAAGAGGAAAAATAAGATCTAGAACACAATTTGTATCGCATAATGTGGAATATACAATGATGATGTAGGAATTTATGATTTTATATAGTGTCTCAGATACCATATTCTTAGAAGTTATTAGTTTCATGATGTCTTTTCATTCCACCTAAAGGAATTTTAGCAACCACACCTCCCTCTATGAGGAAATATCTGTATCTAGTTCTTCCACTCTATTAGAAAAGAGTGGTTTAGTTGTTGATTTACCTTATTCTATGTTTGTCTCCAAACTAGATTCCTCTGAAAAATTCCATATTTTTTTATTTTGATTTGGTCCCTTTTTTCTTGGGAGGATGAGCTCAAGCATGGGAACAAGTAGCTTGTAAATGTGTTGGAAGATAACATATCATTCACTTGAATGTTGTATTTTCATAATCCAAAGACTTGTATATATTTAAAATTTTTCCATTGAGAATCATTTCTTCTACTCTATCCCTAGAGAAAAGAGTGGTTTAGTTGTTGATTTACCTTATTACATGTCTTTATCCATACTGGATTCCTCTTAAAAATTTCATGTCTTTGATTTTGATTTGGTCCATTTTTTCTTGAGAGGATGAGCTCAAACATGGGAACAAGTAGCTTGTAAATGTGCTAGAAGATAACATATTTTTTCATTTTCTTAATCCAAAAATAACTGAACAGAATTGCAAATATACTTCAGAAATAACCAATAATAAACACCAAACCATTCACCAAAATACTAAACACAAGAATGTAGATAAAACCCTTAAGGTAGAGTTACTGTTAAGCCCTAATATTAGCTCATTACCCCTTAATTGGGGCATATTATATTAGTAATTTTATTTTATTTATGTTGGCTTTAGGCCATTAGTTGTAATTATACCTCCTAGTCTTCTATATATACCAATGAGACATTTTCATTTTGAATCATCTTGTACTTGAACATTTAAGTGGGGTAAAAGGAGGTTGCCCC
>JZKD02S2166066.1:69932-82619 GCA_000966675.3 Picea glauca
TTTTTTTTTTCTGGGGCGCTGCCCCCGAACCCCCGCACAGGGGGATCCGCCCCCCTGCACCCCCCGAGGGGGGGCCTAGCGGCCCCCCCTCTTACCCCCCATGCGCACCCGGCGCAGGCGCTCAGATACTACTACTCGTGCAAAGAATATAACACATACCCAACAGAGCAACCTTCTCCTGTTTTGCAATTTTGTGTTGTTCTACAATGTTTCCCTATACTTTTATCAAGGTATGGGTAGCTTGTTCTGCTTCTTCTTGGGCACGAAGAAGATGGGCTTCAACCGCATCAACTAATCGGTGGAGTTGGGCTGGCTCATCCCCCAACTCTAGTTCTCCTGACGACAGGAGTGCAGTGGACATTACGCGACTTGACTGAAGGGTCTGTTGTACCCCTCAGAACTCGACCTTAAGTCTGCCATACATTTCTTCCTGCTTAGCTTTTTTCTGTCAGTGTTTCATGGAAAGATGCACATGAGATCTAGCTAAAGCAAGTACAAACAAATCTTATCAAGAAAGGAAGAGAGATTCAATATGGAAGAATGAGAAAATATATTCACACTACTCCAATGAGTTGATGATTGATACATAGATCATGATCAATACGATACAGTGAATGAGTGGAATACACTCATATATAGGGAAAAGCATTCCATAATTAAGAAAAGCAATCAAGCAGTTAGTTTTCCTTAGGAATGCATGCATGCATAATAGTGATGGTAAAAATAGAAAGTCTAAATAGATCTAGTCAGTTAACTCCCATTGAACTAGTGTGTCGAAAATAGAAATTTCTCCAACACCCCCCCTGAACATCACTATGGAGTAAAAAATGAGTCCCGACTACTAGGCCATTTTAGGTACTCATGTACAATGCAACTAATGAACACTGAATAAAAGTGAGGAAAGAGGGAAAACCACGTGGGAGCAAACCCCCCCCTCAAAAGATAATGTATCAAAAGAAGAAAATGATAGTTGTTAGGCAACTGTGGTCTTCACTGCAAGACAATACCGCAAAGTCTGAAACTTTTGCTCATTGAAAGCATTCGTGAAGATGTAGAAATATTTATGGATTTGATGAAGTCCTTTGGAAACCTGTCGGGCCTTGTACTTCTTGATCCTGTAGACCCATCTGCACCTGAAAATATTCCTTTCGGGTGGATGTGGAACTAGATTCCAAGTCTGGTTCTGTAGGAGTGAGTCATACTCCTTCTGCATGGCTTCTTTCCATAATGGATTTCCCACAACCCTATTGTAGTTCTATGGATCAGTAGATTGAACCATATAGAAATGCATGGGCATCAAAGGTTCTAAAGCTGAAAATACATGAGAAGGCTCCTCATGCTGAGATCAAGTCCTCCTCGAGTCCAATGGATTCCCTACATGGTTGCCTGCTGCCTAAAGTGTGGTATGTGCCATCTTGGGCATCTGCTAAAGCTTCGGCGTTGGCTTCTTATCTGGATGTACTACCTTCTTATTTCCATGTACATAATCTAAGTGTATGGAATCATCTCTGATGTATGAAACTGATGGAAGAACAAGAGTTATGCATGTTGCACTGAAGGTGCATGCAAAGTACTCTCCTTATGTGCAAGTAGAATAGAGGAGTTATCGTCACAAAACTTAGTGAATTTATACAACCTTGACTTGTGATCCACCTCACAAATTGCAATGATGGAATTGTCATGCATGTCAATTACTGAAACTGAATCTGATGTAAATTCAACCTTTTTACCTTTCTAAGTGATGATAAACTGAGAGCAGATTCATAGAAATATTTGGAACATGGAAAACATTCTCAAAACTTCCATTGTGGAGTTCCACTCTCACTTCTCCTACTACTGCTATTGGAGTATCATCCCCCATGAGAATAGGGGGTCTTGAGCATGGACTCAAGGAAGAGAAAACTTCATCTTTCGCTACCATATGATGGGTTGCACCAAAATCTGTAATCCATGAATCAGATAAGGAATTAATTGCAACAAGAGCATGATGATTACCCTTCTTAGGAGTAGGATCTTCTTCCTTTTGCTTCTTGACTCCATCTGGAATGAATTTTCTAAGGTTATTATGCTGAAGTGAATGTGCCATAAGATCGATCTGTTTCTTCATGCATGTGGATTCTTCATGATTCAGTTTATTGCAGTAAGTGCACTGCTCTCCCTTCTTCTTCTTCTTGGAATCTGAAGAGTCTTTGGAACCTAAAGAATCATTAAAGGATTTGGAATATCCCTCCTTCCTATTCTATTTGAATGACCCTTTTCCATCCTGCATGGTGAGTGCATGTTCTTTGGGATCTTTCATGAGGCCCATATGTATGAGTTTTGTCTTCTCTTGTGTAAGAGACTCAATGAACTGAGCCAACGTAGGCATTTTCCAATTTGTTCCAAAAAGACATCTGCCAAAATGGAAATTGGAGACATATACAGTGTATTCTGGTCCTAGCTTGGCCAAGATTGTTAGAATAAGTTATTTCTCTTGTGTAGACTTATCAATACCACATTCACCCAAACTTAATAGCAAAGATTTAAATTTAGTAAAAAAATCTTGTATATTATCAAAACTTTTAGGGTCTAAGGTATTCAACTCCATCTCAAGCATATGATCTCGCATCTCATCCTACTTTCCAAAGAGTCCTTCCAAGGTGGTCTAGATCTTATTTGGAGTCTTGCATGTGGCAACATGAAACCACAAATCAGTGGAGATTAACTCAAGAAGTAGTCCTATGGCCTCATCCTTACGGTTCGCCCATCTCATCTTCTCAATCGCTGATGTAAGTTCTGTTTCTGTTGCCATCATCAAATTATACAATCTTTTTCTTCTGAGTTGGAATTTTTCCTTGGGCTTCCAATCAAAATAATTGAATGGTGTGAGGATTACCAACAAGTTTGGCTGTATAATAGTTGTCATATCTGTCACTCCCACTGATTCCAAGAACCCCTAAAAATCTACTCTCAATCTGCAAGTGAAAAATTGAGAAATTAATAATTCATATCAGTTTCAGGAGATGATCCTGCAACTTACTTTCTAAGAAAACAGTGAGGAATCTCGCCAAACGGTTGAAAACCCACTTCCAAAATGGGTCGATTTATTTTCTTGGTGGGTTGTTTCCTCCAAAACTTAATATTTTGGGAGCAATGAATGTGGAAAGGTACGACCATGGATTCGTATCAGTTTCAGGAGGCTATCTTGTGGCTCACTTTCTGAGAAAACCGTGAAGAATATCGTGAAACATTTGAAAACCCACTTCCAAAATGGGTCGATTTTCTCTTATGGAAGGCCGTTTCCTCCAAAACGTAATATTGTGGGAGGAATAATTGCTGAAATTTACGACCATGAATTTAGCTCTCTGAAACCCCGATTTTCCTTATTCTTTGGCTTGTCTGGCTTGCTCCAAACAACCTTGCTCTAATACCATGTCAGTGTTTCATAGAAACCTGCATAGGATATCTAACTAAAGCAAGTACAAACAAATCTTATCAAGAAAGGAAGAGAGATTCAATATGGAAGAATGAGAAAATATATTCACACTACTCCAATGAACTGATGATTGATACATATATCATGATCAATATGATACAATGAATGAGTGGAATACACTCATATATAGGGCAAAGCATTCCATAATTAAGAAAATAAATCAAGTAGTTAGCTTTCCTTAGGAATGCATGCATGCATAATAGTGATGGTAAAAATAGAAAGTCTAAATAGAACTAGTCAGTTAACTCCCACTGAACTAGTGTGTCGAAAATATAAATTTCTCCAACAATTGCTTCTCTTCAATTTCTAGCGAGGCGTTTTTTAGCGCTACGATGATGAAATAAAAATCATCGGCAGTAAGAACAGCCTTCATCTTGGTCATGGTGGCTTTCAATTTCTTCCGGGAAGAAGGTTTCAGGGGAGAAACCTTCCTCTTCTTCAGGAGATCGGTCTCGTCTCTCGGCGGTGTTACTTCGCCTTTCTTCTGTTAAGCTCCCGTGACATTTATTTCTTCCTTCTGAACCCCTCGGTCAGGTGATATTGAAGCAGTCTTTCCTAAGGCGCTACTAAGGTCTTGGACCTCTTCGGTTTTCTTCGTTTTGTTGGGTTTGGGTGTATCATGTGCAGTTTCTGGGCTATCAAGGTTGGACATCTTTGCAGGGTCTGCTGGAATGAGGAGGTCTGCCGACTAACGCTTAGTGATCTCCTCAAGATTCTCTTCCATGAGCTTATAGTACAAATGCAACTACTCCTTATGTTCATTGGCTTGTGCTGTAAGGTAGATGAAGTGCCGACCTGCGCAGAACTTCATCAAAGATCGAAATATCTATAAAGTGTTCGGAGTCATGTGAGGTTCTGCTCCTATGGATGTCTTCAACTAAAGGTAGTAGGTATGAAAATTAATGTTCAACTTCCACTGTTTGTTCATATTACTTAAATACCACAACGTAGTGAACTTCATGGCGAGTGGCTCAAACGGTTCGATACTCGGGAAGGACACCTTCTGGCATCTCCCAGGAAACAAAGGCAATAAGGATCAGGAGCCAACTGAAGTGGAACTCATAGCCCTACTCTTGTGCTTTTTGACAGTCTAGCTCCAACTGATTGACTAGGTACTTCACCCAGTTCATCTATAGACCTTTTACACACTTCCCTGAGAGGTCAACGACAAAGCCTGTGACCTGCATGGGTTTGTTCTTTCGTACCAGCTTTCCAGCTATTAGCTGACATGCTAGGCGCACTGCACCATTCTGGATGGAGGCTACCTTGTAGCCTCGTGTCCCATTCTCCACATCGTCGTATGTATCCTTGATCTTTTGTGCTAGTGTGCGATCTGTGGCCTTTCCTGGATAGAACTCCTGTGGATCAGGTCCTTTCATACTCAACCCTGTGATCCCATGGATCAACATTGGGTCAATTGTAATATGACAGTCTAGCCATAAGTAGCCGCCATGGAAGCACGACAGAAGGAGCTTAACACATGCATTAACCTCATGGTGCCTTCCAAAGTGTAGTATATTCATTACATGCAAGAGGGTGGACTACGCGAGGTCCATAGTTCACTATCGAGGGATTATCTTTCAATTCTTCCCTTTTTTCTTGGTCAGGTACTTATATGTGGCGAGTGTACTATAATTCTTGCGATATCCAAGGTTGAAATTACTGAACTTCAATGCTGCAATCTTGTCTTGTTGTGCTCGAACTGCGCATATCCCGTTCGAGAGGTACGCAGTGACCATGGTGCACTCAAAATATCTTGGCACACTATCACGACTCACCACGCCGGACAGAGGCGGGATGTAGTCAGGTAATATGGATGGGATCAACTTTGCATTGGCTAAGTCATCTCTGTGCTTGTTTATCTTCTTTTTTGTTGGTTAGGATGGCCCCGATCCGCGATCATTCGACAGAGAGGCTTGCACTCCTTTTGTCGATGATGCTCTTATACTTGTAGACATCGACATTACTATTTCGGTCATGAGGTTGATGAGAAATTCCTCAACAATTTTCTCTGCAGCGTTGAACTCGCCTGACATACATGCTCGGGGTCGAAAATATTGGGTTCGAAGAGCAATCTCTCAATGCAGTGGGATAGATGGAAAGAGCACGATGATTACTGTGTGAGAATCAACTAATCCATGGGCTCAAATTTACGATTAGAAAAAGTGTTCTTAGTGCATGGCGTGACGGGATAAATAGATAACCGGGCAACGTATCTCTTCAACAGATGAGAATCCTTCCTTGTCTCATTTCTATCCGTTACAGCGTGGTCCCAACGGTATGGTGGCAAGATTTCTAACCATAAATTCTTTTCTTCCCATTCAAGTTGTCGGTCTAACGGTTATACTGTTCCCAACGGCTATATTACTTCACCATGGAGAAGTTCCATGTGAAACTGTTCTGATATCCCGACGAAGTTCCAATTTTGCAAATTTCCCTTCTGCTATAACTTTTCGGTCTTAGCTCTCTTCTTACTTAGTTTTCGGGCCTTCTTTCCAGTGAGCTTTGTCTTAGTATTCCTTCTTCCATTGTGATTCTTGTCTTCTTTCGACAGAGTAACTTCATGCTGTTGAGGTTCCTTCCTAGAAATCAAGGGTAATACTTCATCTGTATCTAGAATAGGTACTTTAGTCTTATGTGGGTCTTCTAATTTTCTTCCAACTTTGACATCCAAATATCTATTTTGAAATAGCTTCGCTTGGTTCTCCTGTTCTTCAATCAAGTGTGCAATCCTCCTAGCCATGAAATCTTTCAACTCTTTCTTCTTTTGTTCTAAGACTTCTTCTTCTTTCCTTCTGGTTTGATTTTTCTCAATCCAAGGTTTTCCTAGTAACATAGCAAATGGAGCGTTGTCCTCAATAAATTTAACAACTTCAAATTCTTCCTTTGTCGAAGTTCTATTGTCACTCATAGATATCTAGGTGAGCTTTCCACATAGGTTTATCAATTTTCCTCTGAATAATCCTATTCCTCACAATGAAGGAATCATAGCAGGTTTTCCCAAAATTTCCCAAGTTCATTCTGTCATGATATTCACCTGTGTTTCCTCATCCAGAACACAGTCAATGTCAAAGTCTCTTATTCTTGCTTCAATGCATTCTTTTTCTTTAAAAATATCTGACAGGTTGGTATGTCGGTGATCATTCAGGGTTTTTTTCATCTGCAACAATACTTTCTCTGATTCTTTCTGGGGTTCTGCATAATCTTAGTTTTTGGATATGCCTTCGGGTTTTCTTGTCTCATACTCATTCTTTCAACCTTAACAATCATTCTAGGTCAATCCAATACTTCATGATCCATAGCTTTACAACACAGACAACTAGGTCTTCTTCCAGAACATTCCTTAGACAGATGGCTTGGTCTTCTGCAACTGTAACAAAGGGTTAATCCTCTCTTTCTCTTAAATGATCCCCAACCTCTCCTGTACTGCGTGCTAGGACCATGGTGGCTAACCTGAAAAAAATTCTGTCTAGGATCCTAGATGCATTTGTTAGTCCAAACACTCTCTCTATGCATAGGTATAACATATCTTTCACTATTTTTATTAGATCTATTCATATAAAATCTTCTTTCATCTATCAGTGCCCTAGTTTTCAAGCTAGGATAAATCTAATCAAACATACCTACATCCATACTTTAGAAACAAAAATTTCCACTAATCTTATCTTTAGCAGAGCACAAAGCTTCCAGATTTAAAACTTTTCACTATTCTTACCTTTATCAGAGCACAGAGATTGCAGATCTTACCTCTTTTAATAAAAAATTCTCACTTTTACCTTTCTCAGAGCACAAAGATTTCAGATCTTACCTCTTTTCTTTAGATCTGATCCTTATTCTTGGTATAGAGCTTCACAGATCAAGTAGAATACTACGCACTAGAGCGACAGGTCTATTCATGGATCTTTCACAATTTCAGGCCGGATCTTCGCAAAAAGATTTTTCTTCCTAAGTTCCCAGTAATCATAGTTTCAGGTCCCAACAACAGAACCATTTGTTTGCATAGAGACAGACCTAGGGTTCAACGCTACACCAACGCACCAAAAAAACCCTAACTACCGACCCTTTTGGCAACACCTATGAAGAAGATGAAGTCTCACCTGAGGTAGAGGTAGGGGTGGTTGCAGGACTCAAATGTCTACAACCTTAGTTGGGACACAGATCTATGATTCAGACACTTAATAGAGCAATAAGTTAGATCTAGCATTAATTCATCTTATTAAGCACAAAGCAACAACAAATCTATCTAATATTCATAAAGCACTAAGAAAATCACATAGAAACACACCAATACATTGCACCAAGTAGAGAAACACAACATATACGTGGTTCACCCCCACCCTGGGGCTACATCCACCAACTCTTCTTCACTTCTATTATCTTTTGTCAAGTAGTTACATGCACAGAGCCTAAAAAATCCTACTCTACCTAGGATAGGAGATCTACGCACTCCACTATATCCTCCTTCTCCGAGATAGGTTACAACACAAATCTTTCTTACAACTACTTGCACTTAGCTCTGCAAGTCCTACATAGCATGCACAAAAACAATATCTATTCAACACTTAGCACTTTCGATCACACAGATCGAACTTATAGCCCCCTTACTTACTTTTCCTAGATACTTATTTATATGTTACAAAAGTGGGCCTAGGCATGGGTAAACGCATGGGCCGACATTCCCATACTCGTTACATAATCCCAAAACCCAAAAAGGCCTAAAAAGGGGTCGAGATCCTGCGATCTCTTCTTCGTCTTGCGCTCCATCTTCGACAGCCTGTCGAAGTCCCAAAAATATGCCAATTATGACCAAGTATCCTCAACACTTGGTCAAGGGCCAACAAGTGTAGAGTTTATTATAACTAACTACTCTAACAATTTCCTAGTGAAGTATGGAAACTCTAAGAAAAACATTGGACAAAGATGTTGAAGATTGAACCAACATGTCAAAGATACAAATAAATATGCCTAGTGGAAAAAATACAAATAGAATCATTTGGTCACATGCGTCATTGTCTCTTGCTAATTTTTTGTAGCCCTACGTGGAAATTCTATGCTATGTAAAAGTCATTTCTCAGTCTTCTTTGTAAAGTGTGTTGTAGCTAAAAGGGAAATATAACTATATGTTTTGTCTCCTCTAATTGTTCTTTGATGAAAAATTCGTTTGAGAATTGTTGCACCATAATTCCCCATTGGCATGTGCATAAAATGTAGGACTAACTCGTATATACGTTGTATATAGACTATTTTCTAAGAGAATTGACGAACACTATGGTTGGGTACCTAGTTGTTTCGGTAGATAGAAATATGTGTATAATATGGCCAATTATTTAGTCTTTATAATCAAGTTGATGTTAGGCCTTGGAATAGAACAGGTTCCTAGTCAAACTGTGTCGTACCAATGTTCAACCCAAAAATACAATTGGTTTCTAGCTAGTGTGATGTTTGAGATGACAATATTATAAATGAATGGAGGAGCATGGACACCTTGATTCAGATATAGAAGCGATTTTTTTGGGTGCATAACCATTGGTTGGTTATCATGGTAGTTAAAGATATAATGAAATTGCAATGTTCTCACTAGGGAAGCCGACTATCAATTATAGAGTTAATTATGAGGTGGAATGATGATTTTGTAGCAAGGAAGACATGATGATGTTCTAGATGTGGTGAAGAGTTCTTTTTGGAGTTTGGTCAAAAGAACGATATTTCTCGTGGTAGTAGTGAAGAATATATGGCGACAGACAAAAAATGTAAAGTTAGTGTGTTGTGTTCAATAAAAGAAGTGACTATATGGAAAAGTGAATCACACCTTGTATTTATAGCAAGTGTAGGATGGTATGCATATGCATATATCTTATGTATCGGTCTTTGAAAAATGTTGAGCTTGTATCCTTCCTAGAGATACCTAATGGTACCTAGGAATTGTTTTAAAATCTTGTACTCAGTGTCTCCATGAGGAGTATGTAAATGATATGTGCATGTATCTATGTATGTAACATGTAAAGGGCATATGTTGTAAGACATGGATATGCATGCATATCCCTTTTCCATGTGTCCTTGATGATTTGTATAAACTTGCTCGATATAGCACATAACCTCTGTTGCGGATTTATTAAACACTTCGAGTAGGTTGTGTGTTGGCTGAGTGGACCATGGGAGGTGCCTAGAAACTTGAATTTTTCTATACATTTAGGGGGATTTCATCAAGAAGTTGAAAGAACCATGTACCTAAAGGAAATACTACTAGATCAACAATTGCAGCGATTAAGTACCCATGTATTTTGATGGATAATTGTTCCTTTATATGGACTTTGATAGTTTGGTGATGTTTGCATGAATGAGGTACATGATGCAAGTGTTGGGTAGGACTAGATATAGAATTTGTTGATTAGAAATGCCTTCAATTCATGGTGGATTATTTGATGCATCGAATCGATGATAGTTGATGGTGAAGAATTGACCCGTCAGAGATTGAGACAAGTACTCCTTAAGGGGAACATTGGAATGAGTAACTCCTACTTGTTTTATATGTAGCAATTGATCATTCGATAAGGTTGTGGTTGTTATTGTATTGGTCATTGTGAGGTAGAGTTTTATTTCTGTGTGAATATTTTCTTCTAAGTTTTAAGAGGTTGTTAGATCTAGTTGGATATGGTATTTTCTCTCCAATTAATTGACTCAGGAACATAATTTTTGGTGTGTGGTTGAGAAATTATCTCAATAAGTTGTTAGTGTGCTACGATATCATTTTTATCATAAACTGAAGCTTTATATATTTATCTTTGTACAATTATTTGATAAATACATCACTATACACAAATTTGTTTTGCTTGTTTGGAAATGATGTCTACTCTCCCATTTTTAAAATTTAGTGATGAAAAGCATTACATTCCTTTTTGTCCCCTTCAGACATTGATTTGAATATCCTTACCCATTTGTTCCAATTCCTTGATTCAAATGACAAGGACTAATATGCTCACAACCCTTATTCACTACGATTATTTTTACTGACCATTAATTTTAACTTTAATACTTCTTTGATGATAGTCATATGGATGAAGAGGTGAGATTAGAATTAGTGAAATATAATCACATAATTTTTTCATCAAATTTAATACTTATTTGATGATAATAACATGGATGAGAAATGAGATTGTAATAATGATGAGATGAGATGACAATTAGTGAAATAATTTTATGATAGTAACATAGATGAAGAGGTGATATGAAAATTAGTGAAATAATTTGATGATAGTAACATAGATGAAGAGGTGATATGAAAATTAGTGAAATAAATTGTATAGTATTAATAGTCACCTCCAATACTTATACTTGGTAAACCAAGTTTTTCAATGAAAATCGTTCATCTTAGTATGGTTTTAGACTTGAGTTAAAATGTGCTTAATTGGTTAATACTGGTACCAATTCCTTGTGTTGTGATGTGTTGTTGATGTGAATTGTGGAGTAGCAGGAAATATTATATGTAAAAGGTAACATGTATTAGTTTAAGAGAGAATAAGTCAATCATATAGCAAACATAGTTTTTTCTAATTTTGTTCATTTAGAAATGACAAAAAAATGTAATATTGCAATTTCCTACATGAAAATGGAGATAATGTAATACCTTGGGTTGACTCCAAGTCATAATTGTACCTATGTGTTTATAGGCTGGTGAGCACAGATACTTTGGGCCGGAGTTCCTTTGTAAATATCTTTTGAGGCTAGAGTGCCTGTGTGATTATTAGGCCAGTGAGCCTGGATTGCTAAAAGGCATGTGTGCCCATATTGTAATTTGTAATCATACTCAAGATATTAATAAAATGCATCATTGTTGCAGACTGACCATACAAAAGAGCTAGGGGGACAAACTCCACTAGAAAGGGAAAGGGGGCTAAGAGTCTAGGAAATGGGCTAAGGTAAGGGGGCTTAAGCCCAATGGAATATTATATTAATTTAATATTAATATTCCTTAAAGTTAAAGTTATGGATAAAATATATCCTAAGTTTCTAAAGTGGGAACAAGGGGGGGTTCCTCGAGTTCCATGTGTTATAAAGGACACATGCACATATAATTTGGGGATATAGTGTAATTTCCCATTTTTGGCTATCATTCATTCATTCATCATTCATGGGGAGGATTCCTCTCCTATCACCCTCCGTATAGAATATTGTTTCCATTCTGGTACTTGTACTTGGTATGGTTGTTGTTGAAGAAGCGGTTTATCAGGTCTGTATGTCGAAGAGGTAGGTTTTCAGGCCCTTAGGTTGAAGAGGCGGGTTGTCAGGCACTTATGTGGAAGAAGCGGGTTATCAGGCACATGAGTAGTTTTTATGGGTGATAAAATGCTGGGAATTTTTCCCTGGTGCATTGGGAAATAAGTACAGGGCTATGATACTTTATGTCGGGTCTGTTGTTGAAGCCTTGAAAGGGAAGGGGGGTAGCCAAAGGACTGTTGAGAAAATAAGGGGAACACTTCCTAGGGTGGGACAAGCATGTGGGGAGTGAGAGACTGTAGGATAGTTGAAACAATTGGACACCTTGGATGATCCAGATGGAATCCATCTCAATGGACTACATGTTAGGCCTTCCATCCACCAAGAGGGGAAACAAATGTGTTTTTTTGGTTGTTGATCACTTTTCTAAGATGGCGATTCTGGCTTCCTACAAGAAGAGCATCACAACAGAGGCTACTACCAAGATCTTCTTTGAACGAGTATGGGTGCATTTTTGGATCCCACAAACCATTGTCTCAGATCGGGACAATTGGTTCTGTTATCACTCCAGGAAACTCTCCTAGGCAGTAAGTCGGAGATGCCTGGTAACTAACTCTTTTTGAAAATGTTTTCTTAATATTTGATGTGGTTTGGTGGATCAAAATGAATATCCAAGGGCTGGACTGTGTTTTCAAGACTGTCTAGAGATACAAAATCTCACAAGGCTTTCTAGCACCATGGTCAGATAAAGTTTGATTAAATGGGGAAAGAAAACAGCTATTGAACCAGATTATGTTTCATGCCAACAAACACAATGGGTCTAACAACCAAGAAATAACTTATGATAATCAACTAAGACAATTTATCAGTGAGATGAAAGTCGTTGCAAATTGAATGAGCTTCAACAAAGGACTTCCACTCATAAGCTATAAAAGAACAGAAGAGAAAATCTGACACAGAACTGAAAGAAGCTTGCAATTTTTTATAAAATAAGAATA
>JZKD02S2166066.1:83689-96401 GCA_000966675.3 Picea glauca
GATTGTTCAGAACTCTTGACTGCAGGGTATTGAATTTGTTGCTCAGATTCAGAATCTGAGTAAGGTAAGTTGAGTATGTTCTTGCCTGCACTTTGCTCTGTTGGATGCCCTGTATTTTGTTGTGTAGTCTTCTCTATTGCCTGCTCGAAACTTAGTTTTCTTTTTGACCTGTGAGGTTTTTGTCTAGACAATCTGTCTTCTAAAGGTCTTGGTAAATCCCTTCTTCTTCTTGAGCTGCTCTGAGGGCATGATTGCTTCCTTGAGCTAGCCATCTGTTCATTTTTAGTCTGGTTCAGGGTTTCGAAGCCTTCCCAGAATAGGAAGTGCTCCCATGTCCTCCCCTGTTGTTTCAGCTCTTGGAGGAGAATCAATTTAATGAGGCCTAGGTGACATAGAGTATTTTTTATGCTCAAAGGTTGAGCTCTAATTCTCCTGCATACCTTGGTCAAACTGTGATACAAGAAATAGGGAAAATTGATGGGGGTCTTGTTTGTGAAGTCCATTAGTTTAAAGTGATACATCATCAATTTATCATATCTCCCTTCTGATGTATTGTATAATTGAATGCCTTTGAATAAATCTTGCCACTCTTCATCCAAATATGAGACGAGCATACCTTTACTCCACACTTTGTGCTTGTACCCATCTTTCAGATAGAACTTGAAATCTTGATTTTTAGGAGCGGTGGTTTTAAACCATCTTTGACCAGTTGTCGAAAATCCTGTAGCTGCTGCAATGAACTCCTCATCCACTTTGATTTCCACAGAGCCAACCCGAGCTCTGTTGCCATCAAATGTCATGGAGAAGGCTTCAGCCGTGGCTTGGTGACAGCCAATTTGCAATCTTTCTGCAAATTCCATACATCTCACATTTGTAAAGTGCCTCTGGACCTCGGGATGCGATTGAAAAAATGATAAGTTATCCAATTCTTGTTTGAGTAAAACGCCACCGCGTTTTCTCACCATTTTGTAGCTCCGACACTTGACCACTGTTATTCTTGTAACCTCTTTATTCGAACCAAGGTTCTGCGCTGCTGAAAGCAGTCTCGGCTTCGACTTTGTGTTGGATCAAATGAAAACCTCGACTGTATTTTGGAAACAACTTGTGATATGCCAACTCTGCCTGATTTGATGGCGTCAGGCTGACGGTACCTCCTCTATACCTGCATTGCCGAACACAAACTTGCCATTTCGGGTGTGATGAGAGTTGAGCATGGGTTCTGGAACGATTTTGAATTATCGTCATATCCTGACACACATGATTGAATTTCTATGATTGCCCACTTCCACCAGTGCATGTCTTGGATTTGTTCTGACGTGGGGGTGATCACCTCATCATTTCTTTCATACATGGATAACGAGCATGTGATTCCCGCTTCATGCAGCAACGGTGCATGGAGAACGCCTCTGCCACCACGCTCGCTTGCTACTTTCACCAGCACACGACTCCTTTGAAAACCCTTGTTAGCTGCAGAAAGTATGTACTTTCCACAACGCACCGTTTTATAGAAAACTTACCTTAGCTGCGGAAAGTGATTACTTTCAACAGCGTGCCATATCACTTGAAAATGTTCCTTAGCTATGGAAAGTAGGTAATTTCCACAGCGCGCCATGTGCGAACTGACTGTCAGACCTTTTACGCTGTGTCACTTTCCACAACGCATTAACTGATGAAACGATGTCCTTAGTTGTTGAAAGCGGGCGCTTTCCACAGCGCACAATGAATCTTTCGGACGTTGGTTAGCTCCTGAAAGTGTTTCATGCCAATTTACAAAAAGAAGACTTTATGGACCTCATTTTTTCCTAGGACAAAAGCAGAAACCTAAGATTGCATCCAAAGAAACTCAAAAATAATTTGAAGTGACAACCTAACACCTAAAGGAAAACAAATAAATGGACAAGTTTATTCGAGGAGTTAACACTGGCTCCTATTGGGGATGAACACCTCCCTGTGAGGTTTCAAGGACTGTAGAACCAATGCCTTTCCTGGAAAAGAACCTAAAAATTAAACTGACTACTAGTGGTCCATTGGGCATGGAGTTATTGAAAAATAAAATCTAAGACTATTTACAATGTCTAGGCTTTGCAGCCTTAGATGAAATAAAGTTTTAGAAAATGCCCGTTTACCGGGCCACCGAACACTTCATCACCCTCCAGATTCTGCAGAATGAAAGTGTTGTTGTTTTTCACCTGAGTGATCATAAAAGGGCCTGTCCACAAAGAATCAAATTTACCATGCTTGCCTTTTTCCTGTCGAAGAACATCCCACTTCAGCACCCAGTCACCGATCTGAAAACTGTCCTCCTTCGCCTTCCTATCAAATGTCTTTTTGATCTGCATCTAATGTGCTTCTGATCTATCCACTAACTGCTCGCGAGCTTGCTGCAGTTCCACCAAGTCCAACATCCTTCTTACCATGTCATTTTTCTCAGTCTGCTCCTCCTGAAAGAAATTAGCCACAGACAACACTAATTGAATAGGGAAGATTGCATCAGTACCATAAACCAGCTTGAAAGGAGAAGTTCCTATAGATTTTTTAATGGTTACTCTGTCTGCCCACAGAGCAAATTTCAATTTGGAATCCCATCTCTTTTTATTCTCTTCTAATAGTTTTCTTATGATCTTTATCAAGCTCTTATTTGACAATTCTGCTAAGCCATTACCTTGAGGATAGTATGGAGTCGATTGTACCATCTGGATGCCCATAGACTCACACATGTCCATCAATGCTTCTGATTTAAATATTGCTGCGTTATCTGCCACCAAACTCTTGGGACATCCAAATCTGCTCAGAATATTTTCGTAGAGGAACTTTATGACCACCTGATGTGTAGCATTCCGTGTAGGGACCGCCTCTATCCACTTTGTGAAGTAGTCAGTGGCTACCAAAATCCACTTGTGCTGGCCACTGGATGCAGGATTTATTTCACCGATAAAGTCCAAACCCCACTGCTGGAAAGGTCCATTTACCACAATTGGTCTCAAGGGTAAAGATTTCAACTGCTGCTTACCGGTGAATCTTTGGCATTTGTCGCACGATTTGACGAATGAACACACATCAACAAACAGAAAAGGCCAATAATATCCGGCCCTCAGAATCTTATGGGAAGTGGTCTTCTAGTAGTGATGACCACCACAGTCAGCCGAATGAAACTGATATGTTACTTCGGTAGCCTCTTCTTTATCCAAACACCTGAGAAGCAGGCCAACAGGGTCCCTCCAATACAACAGATTGTTATAGATGCATAATTTAATAGCTCTAAGTTTGAGAGCCTGAGCTTGAGTTAAACTGAGTTCAGGAGGAACTTCAAGTTTTTGCAGAAAATGTATGATGCCAGCATACCATTCACAGGTGGACAAATGCCCTGCCACTTGCTGACTGTCATGCTATCCTTCTGCTGCCAAATCTGCCTATGAATTTTCTGAATTTTCTGCTATGAAATTAATATCCAGCAACTTACGATTTTCCTCTAGTAAGAGTTTGGCGAGGCCTTGGCCTTTTACCATCTTGGTGGGCTTTACCTCGATATTAAATTCTATCATCTTTGCTATCCATCTCGCCCTTTTACCATCGATATCTGGCTGCGTCAAAACATCTTTTACAGAAGACGAGGGAATGTATGTAATGACCTTCGAATGAAGAATATAAATTCTAAATTCTTTTAGAGATTTTATAAGAGCATAAGCTTTTTTCTCGATGGGGTCATACCTTAGTTCTGCATCCCTAAGTGTCCTGCTGAAGAATTCCACGGGATGATCAAAATCTTCCTCGTCTTTCTGAAGTAGGACTGCTGCTACTGTGTCATAGGAAGCAAAGGAAAAGACATAAAAAGTCTTGTTGTAGTCTGGGCTGATCAGAATCGGAGACTCGATGATCGCTTTCTTGATATCCTGAAAAGATTTTTTTGCACTGTCTGTCCATTTTACTTCAGCCCCCTTTTTCAGCATGCAAGTTATATGTTTGACTAATTCAGCAAAGTTGGGCACAAACCTTCTGACGAAATTAATCTTACCAAGCAATGACTGTATGTCCTTCTTTGACCTTGGTAAAGACAACTTTTGAATGGCCTCCACTCATGCTGGATCGATCATGACACCTTCGGCTGAGACAATGTGACCCAAGAGCTTACCCTTTCTTAGATCAAACTGGGATTTCTTGGGATTGAGTGAAATCCCAAATTGTCTACACTTTAAGAATACTCTTTTCAGATGTTTCAAATGTTCCTCATGGTTGTTGGAATACACAGTAATATCATCAAGGTATATGAGGACGAATTTGTCCTTCTCTCCCACAAACGCTATATCCATGGCCCTTTGGAATGTAGCCCCAGCGTTCATTAATCCAAAGGGAATTTTTGAGTACATAAAGGTTCCCCAAGGAGTGGTGAACGCAGTTTTCTCCTGATCATCCGGATGGAAAACAACCTGATTGTAACCAGAAAATCCATCAAGAAAGGACATGACCTTTGCCCCTGAGATACTCTGTAACAAGTGTTCCATCTTAGGAAGAGGGTAGTTGTCCTTTTTTGATCATTTGTTTAAGTTTCTAAAGTCTACACACAACCTTACCTCCCCATTCTTCTTCCTTACAATTACCAGGTTGGCAATCCACTTTGAATATCTCAAAGGAACTATGATCTTGGCATCTAGGAGTTTTTTAATTTCTCTCTCAATCACAGGCAGCAGCAGAGGACTGATAGGCCTGAGTTTTTGATTGAAAGGAATAGTATCTTTTTCAAGAAGGATTTTATGCTGATTAATATCAAGATCATAGGTCTTTAGATCGCTATACTTCCAAGAAAACACATCAGAAAATTCCTTCAAAACACTACAGTATTTCGACTTCTCATCGGCAGTCAATTCAGAAGACAAATTGATGAACTTGGGCTGGCTTTTACCTCCTATGTTATGCTCTTGAACAGCGGGGTCTTTTTCCTTCTTGTCTGGCTGGTAGGGGACATCGTTCTGATCGAACAACCTCTCTAGAGGTACCAGACCTCGAGGTATGTAGTTGTTTGGCAACTGGACGATATCATGCTGTCCCAACTTCTTCTTTAGCTTAGGTTTCTGCAATTATTCCTCATTAAGGTTCTACTGATCAATGTGCAGATCAGAAAACTCATCAACCTCTTGGAGAAATCTGCTGAGTTCATCATCATCTTGAAAAACCTTCCAATACTTGACATTATCGGGTAAGGAGGGTCGGTATTTTATTTGAATTTCATAACTGAGTTTAGGGGGCATGGGTGGAACGAATGTGCTGGCTGAAACAACGAGTGAATCAACGAGCTGATTCAAATCCCTTGGTATGTATGAAATTTCAAAAACAGAAAAAGAATCACGCAACTTCCATACCTCGTCTCTATAAGCCTTTAATCTGACATGTTTAGCCTGAAAGGTGCTGTTTACCTACTGCACAATGAGGTCTGCATCTCCCAATACCTTCAAACCTTTTATCCCCAATTCCTTGGCTGCATTTAATACCAACAGCAGAGCCTCATACTCTGCTATGTTATTTGTGGTTCTGATGTCAAGCTTGAAAGACAACGATATGGTTTATTTTGTTGGAGAAATGAGCACAACGCCAGCACCGACTGAGTCTCTAGTGCTAGCCCCATCAAAGTACATTGTCCAGACAGAAATGTCTTCACCTTCAGCCTGTTGTTCAATAGGCTTCACGAGCTGCATAGGAGCTGACTGCCCATCATCGATTTGGAGAATGCAGGAGCCAAAATCCGTATCCACGACATAGATAGGATGGTTGACGGAATTCTTTCCATCGCTGATGATATAAGCAAGCTGGTTTTCCCTGTAAAGTTTTTCATCTCCCCGCCAAAAAATGGAATTGTAGCATAGGACATATCCATTTGTAATGTACCTCCTAATCTCTTTCCCCATGAACGAGACAACAACAACCCAAACTTGGGTGGAATATCAGCAACCACCACGTCCATAACCATGCTCCTCATTGGCAACTGAGCAAGGTTTATGACCATGTCTTTGATGAGGCCAAGACATCTGACCTTTCTAGAGTCAAAGGAAAACAGGTCCTGATATGGTTTAGTGACTTCGAGGCCAAGCTCATCCATCACAACCTTAGGCATGAGGTTATGCGATGCCCCAAAATCAAGCAGACAATTGTGAAGGATTTTGTCATGGACATTTAAAGATATGTAAAATGGTGGACAAGAATCATCACAGTCTTCTATCATGGGCCCTATAGTCACCTTGGGCTTATCATCTTGTAGGTTAACAAAATCGTCTGATGGAGAGGACTTAGGCTCAAGAGACTTTAAGATGACTGCTTTAAAGGCTTCATTCTTCATGAGTTCAGTTAGAGGCATGGGTATTTTAACTTTTTGAATTTCATATTCAAAATTGAAAGGGAGAGATGGTTTGTCTGAAACTTTTACCTCATGGGAAAGAGCCTTTAAACTGACTTGTTCTTTGGCTGGGGGATGAACTTGTTTTTTCTGCTGTTTTGATGAAGGGAGAGTTGGCTTTTCCAGAGCTGGAGGCTGATTGGCAGCAGCCTCTTTACTTTTCGTAAGAGCAGAATCTTCCTTACTCTTTGCAGGGGCAACAACAGGTAATTTTGGACTAGCACTTTTCGACCTTAAATTGTAACCTTTCTGATCGTCTTTCAAGTAGAAAGCTTCCTCTACACCTGCTTATTGAATTTGCTGATCCATCAGGGCCTCCTCATAGTCTACCTGTGTCAAAAATGAAGACTCATTCTCATCACCAAAACAGTTTATTTCCTCAGCATCTTCAATTTCGTTGATAGATGGCTGCTGCTCTTCATCCATCATTGCATTTTGAAGAGGCGGTCTGATCCTCTGCTCCTCAGCTGGATTTCTATCTCTTTGCAGAATCTGAACTGGTGGATTATTTCTTCTATAAGGAAAAGCATTTGGATTTCTGGGGGAAAAAATATTAGGCTCTTTTGCTTTTGCTAGTTGCTGATTTTGGATCTTCAGCTTGGACATTTCATATGTCAGGATTTCGAGCATTTTGGCCATTTTTTCCATTTTACTGTTAGATGAAGAGGATGGCTCGACAATAGCCTTCTTCTTTTCACCCCTTCCTTTAAGCTTTTGTGATGCTGTAATGTTGGATTCAACCTCAAGAGCAGCATCTTGCATTAAAGCAAGTGTGGCTGATCATCTTTCTCTAAGGATAAGACAAAAGTTTGCATCAAAGGCAGCAGAGAATGTGATCTTTGCTGATGCGTCGCTTGGTTTAATCTCTGCCGGGATCTTACCGAACATTTTATTGAATCTCTTGATAAAGTCTGAGACTAATTCTTCATCTCCTCTTTTCAAATTTCCAAATTTAGACATGTAGTACAACAGATCTCGCCTTTCTCCCCAGTACTTCAGGAATGCCTCATCCAGCTGTTCAATGCCAGTGATCGAGTTTGCTGGTAGCTCTTTAAACCACTTGCGAGCTTGGCCATCCAAACTCTGCACNGATCCATTTGTAATGTACCTCCTAATCTCTTTCCCCATGAACGAGACAACAGCAGCCCAAACTTAGGTGGAATATCAGCAACCACCACGTCCATAACCATGCTCCTCATTGGTAGTTGAGCAAGGTTTATGACCATGTCTTTGATGAGGCCAAGACATATGACCTTTCTAGAGTCAAAGGAGAAAAGGTATTGGTATGGTTTAGTGACTTCGAGACCAAGCTCATCCATCACAGCCTTAGGCATGAGGTTATGCGATGCCCCGGAATCAAACAGACAATTGTGAAGGATTTTGTCATGGACATTTAAAGATATGTAAAATGGTGGACAAGAATCATCACGGTCTTCTATCATGGGCCCTATGGTCACTTTAGGCTTTTCATCTTGTAGGTTAACAAAATCATCTGATGGAGAGGACTTAGGCTCAAGAGACTTTAAGATGACTGCTTTAAAGGCTTCATTCTTCATGAGTTCAGTTAGAGGCATGGGTATTTTAACTTTTTGAATTTCAGATTCAAAATTGAAAGGGAGAGATGGCCTGTCTGAAACTTTTACCTCATGGGAAGGAGCCTTTAGACTGACTTGTTCTTTGGCTGGGGGATGAATTTATTTTTTCTGTTGTTTTGTTGAAGGGAGAGTTGGATTTTCTGGAGCTGGAGGCTGATTGGCAGCAGCCTCTTTACTTTTCGTAAGAGAAGAATCTTCCTTACTCTTTGCAGGGGCAACAGCAGGTGATTTTGGACCAGCACTTTTTGACCTTAAATTGTAACCTTTCTGATTGTCTTTCAAGTAGACAGCTTCCTCTACACCAACTTCTTGAATTTGTTGATCCATTAGGGCCTCCTCATAGTCTATTTGTGTCAAAAATGAGGACTCATTCTCATCACCGAAACAGTTTATCTCCTCAGCATCTTCAATTTCATTGATAGATGGTTGTTGCTCTTCATCCAGCATTGCATTTTGAAGAGGTGGTCTGATCCTCTGCTCCTCAGCTGGATTTCTATCTCTTTGCAGTATCTGAACTGGTGGATTATTTCTTCTATAAGGAAAGGCATTTGGATTTCTGGGGGAAAAAGTATTAGGCTCTTTTGCTTTTGCTGGTTGTTGATTTTGGATCTTCATCTTGGACATTTCTGATGTCAGACTTTCGAGCATTTTGGCCATTTTTTCCATTTTATTGTTAGATGAAGAGGATGGCTCGACAACAGCCTTCTTCTTCTTAGCCCTTCCTTTAAGCTTTTGTGATGCTGTAATGTTGGATTCAACCTCGAGAGAAGCATCTTGCATTAAAGCAAGTGTGGCTGGTCGTCTTTCTCTGAGGACAAGACAAAATTCTGCATCAAAGGCAGCAGAGAATGTGATCTTTGCTAATGCATCACTTGGTTTAATCTCTGTCGGGATCTTACCAAACATTTTATTGAATCTCTTGATAAAGTCTGAGACTGATTCTTCATCTCCTCTCTTCAAATTTCCAAATTCAGACATGTAGTACAACAGATCTTGCCTTTCTCCCCAATACTTCAGGAATGCCTCATCCAGTTGTTCAATGCCAGTGATCGAGTTTGTTGGTAGCTCTTTAAACCACTTGCGAGCTTGGCCATCCAAACTCTGCACGAAAACTCTAGTCCACACATCTTCTTCTGAAATGTTTATATTTTCTGCATAAGCATAGAANAACGAGACAACAACAGCCCAAACTTAGGTGGAATATCAACAACCACCACGTCCATAACCATGCTCCTCATTGGCAGCTGAGCAAGGTTTATGACCATGTCTTTGATGAGGCCAAGGCATCTGACCTTTCTAGAGTCAAAGGAGAAAAGGTATTGGTATGGTTTAGTGACTTCGAGACCAAGCTCATCCATCACAGCCTTAGGCATGAGGTTATGCAATGCCCCAGAATCAAGCAGACAATTGTGAAGGATTTTGTCATGGACATTTAAAGATATGTAAAATGGTGGACAAGAATCATCACGGTCTTCTATCATGGGCCCTATGGTCACTTTAGGCTTATCATCTTGTAGGTTAACAAAATCATCTGATGGAGAGGACTTAGGCTCAAGAGACTTTAAGATGACTGCTTTAAAGGCTTCATTCTTCATGAGTTCAGTTAGAGGCATGGGTATTTTAACTTTTTGAATTTCAGATTCAAAATTGAAAGGGAGAGATGGCATGTCTGAAACTTTTACCTCATGGGAAGGAGCCTTTAGACTGACTTGTTCTTTGGCTGGGGGCTGAATTTGATTTTTCTGTTGTTTTGCTGAAGGGAGAGTTGGCTTTTCCGGAGCTGGAGGCTGATTGGCAGCAGCCTCTTTACTTTTTGTAAGAGCAGAATCTTCCTTACTCTTTGCAGGGGCAGCAGCAGGTGATTTTGGACCAACACTTTTTGACCTTAAATTGTAACCTTTCTGATCGTCTGTCAAGTAGACATCTTCCTCTACACCAGCTTCTTGAATTTGCTGATCCATCAGGGCCTCCTCATAGTCTATTTGTGTCAAAAATGAGGACTCATTCTCATCACCGAAACAGTTTATCTTCTCAGCATATTCAATTTCATTGATAGATGGTTGTTGCTCTTCATCCAGCATTACATTTTGAAGAGGTGGTCTGATCCTCTGCTCCTCAACTGGATTTCTATCTCTTTGCAGTATCTGAATTGGTGGATTATTTATTCTATAAGGAAAAGCATTTGGATTTCTGGGGGCAAAGGTATTAGGCTCTTTTGCTTTCGCTGGTTGCTGATTTTGGATCTTTAGCTTGGACATTTCAAATGTCAGACTTTCGAGCATTTTGGCCATTTTTTCCATTTTACTGTTAGATCAAGAGGATGGCTCGACAGCAGCCTTCTTCTTCTCAGCCCTTCCTTTAAGCTTTTGTGATGCTGTAATGTTGGATTCAACCTCGAGAGCAGCATCTTGCATTAAAGCAAGTGTGGTTGATCGTCTTTCTCTGAGGATAAGACAAAAGTCTGCATCAAAGGCAGCAGAGAATGTGATCTTTGCTGATGCATCGCTTGGTTTAATCTCTACCGGGATCTTACCAAATATTTTGTTGAATCTCTTGATAAAGTCCGAGACTGATTCTTCATCTCCTCTCTTCAAATTTCCAAATTCAGACATGTAGTACAACAGATCTCGCCTTTCTCCCCAATACTTCAGGAATGCCTCATCCAGTTGTTCAATACCAGTGATTGAGTTTGCTGGTATCTCTTTAAACCACTTGCGAGCTTGGCCATCCAAACTCTGTACGAAAAATCTAGTCCATACATCTTCTTCTGAAATGTTTATATTTTCTGCATAAGCATAGAATGCTTCAATGTGTTCTTCAGCTATGTATTCCCCTGCTCCTGTAAACTTCGGCATGTATTTCTAGTAATCACCAGTTGGCATGGCAGACAGGGGGTTTGGCAAGACAAGAGGGGAATATCTGTTTTCCAAGATTTGTTCCATCTTGGTCAGAGGGGCAGCCATGATGACCTTGGTGATAGATACAGATGAGGAGCTTGTAGGAGACAATGGAGGGGATAGGTAACTTGGAGGAGAAGATGGAGGAGATAAATTACCTGAGTTGGAAATGACTGACTGTCTCACTTCACTCTGAACAGCAGTTTCAGAAGTTGATGGGAAATAGGAGGCTTTATAAAACTGGCTGAGCAATGAAGCTAGGTTTTCATCACCCTTAGAGGATAGATCTTGGAGAATTTCCTCAAGGACAGGCAGATTTGTATAAGTGTGCAGAACACCCTTTGAAGGCTTGCTAGGCGATGAATTAAAAGAAGATGGAGAGGAATGTTCTTTTGGATGTGATGAAATTTCAATCTCAAGGGCGGAATCAGTGATATTGGAAGAAAAAGATGGTTCTTCTACCTTAGCAGCTTGAGATGAACTTTTTATTTCTTCAGAAATTTGAATTTCAGCANTTAACTTTTTGAATTTCAGATTCAAAATTGAAAGGGAGAGATGGCCTGTCTGAAACTTTTACCTCATGGGAAGGAGCCTTTAGACTGACTTGTTCTTTGGCTGGGGGATGAATTTGTTTTTTCTGCTGTTTTGCTGAAGGGAGAGTTGGCTTTTCCAGAGCTGGAGGCTGATTGGCAACAACCTCTTTACTTTTCGTAAGAGCAGAATCTTCCTTACTCTTTGCAGGGGCAGCAGCAGGTGATTTTGGACCAGCACTTTTTGACCTTAAATTGTAACCTTTCTGATCGTCTGTCAAGTAGACAGCTTCCTCTACACCAACTTCTTGAATTTGCTGATCCATTAGGGCCTCCTCATAGTCTATTTGTGTCAAAAATGAGGACTCATTCTCATCACCGAAACAATTTATCTCCTCAGCATCCTCAATTTCATTGATAGATGGTTGTTGCTCTTCATCCAGCATTGCATTTTGAAGAGGTGGTCTTCTCCTCTGCTCCTCAGCTGGATTTCTATCTCTTTGCAGTATCTGAGCTGGTGGATTATTTCTTCTATAAGGAAAAGCATTTGGATTTCTAGGGGCAAAAGTATTAGGCTCTTTTTCTTTTGCTGGTTGTTGATTTTGGATCTTTAGCTTGGACATTTCAGATGTCAAACTTTTGAGCATTTTGGCCATTTTTTCCATTTTACTGTTAGATGAAGAGGATGGCTCGACAACAAACCTCTTCTTCTCAGCCCTTCCTTTAAGCTTTTGTGATGCTGTAATGTTGGATTCAACCTCAAAAGCAGCATCTTGCATTAAAGAAAGTGTGGTTGATCATCTTTCTCTGAGGATAAGACAAAAGTATGCATCAAAGGCATCATAGAATGCGATCTTTGCTGATGCATCGCTTGGTTTAATATCTGTCGGGATCTTACCAAACATTTTATTGAATCTCTTGATAAAGTCTGAGACTGATTCTTCATCTCCTCTCTTCAAATTTCCAAATTCAGGCATGTAGTACAACAGATCTCGCCTTTCTCCCCAATACTTCAGGAATGCCTCATCCAGTTGATCGATGCCAGTGATCGAGTTTTCTGGTAGCTCTTTAAACCACTTGCGAGATTGGCCATCCAAACTCTGCATGAAAACTCTAGTCCACACATCTTCTTTTGAAATGTTTATATTTTCTGCATAAGCATAGAATGCTTCAATGTGTTCTTCAGCTGTGTATTCCCTGTTGGATTACTGAGAGGGGGGGTGAATCAGTAATAATGTAATTTTAATCCTTTTTCTTCAAATGTTATATCAATGTAGAATTATTATCCAATAATGAGCAGTAATAAAT
>JZKD02S2166066.1:96411-113909 GCA_000966675.3 Picea glauca
ACATCATCAATTTATCATATCTCCTTTCTGATGTAATGTATAATTGAATGCATTTGAATAAATCTTGCCACTCTTCATCCAAATATGAGACGAGAATACCTTTACTCCACGCTTTGTGCTTGTACCCATCTTTTAGATATAACCTGAAATCCTGATTTTTAGGAGCGGTGGTTTTAAACCATATTTGACCAATTGTCGGCAATCCTGTAGCTGCTGCAATGAACTCCTCATCCACTTTGATTTCCATAAAGCCAACCCGAGTGCTGTTGCCATCAAATGTCATGGCGAAGGCTTCAGTTGTGGCTTGGTGACACCCAATTTGCAATCTTTCTACAAATTCCATACATCCCGCATTTGTAAAGTGCCTATGGACCTCTGGATGAGATTGCAAAAATGATAAGTTATCCAATTCTCGTTTGAGTAAAACGCCACCGTGTTTTCTCACCATTCTGCAGCTCCGACACTTGACCACTATTATTCTTGTAACCTCTTTAGTTGAACCGAGGTTCTGCGCTGCTGAAAGCAGTCTCGGCCATGACTCCATGTTGGATCAAATGAAAACCTCGAATGTATTTTGGAAACAACTTGTGATATGCCAACTCTGCCTAATTTGATGGCGTTAGGCCGACGGTACCTCCTCTGTACCTGCGTCGCTGAACACAAACTTGCCATTTCGGGTGTGATGAGAGTTGAGCGTGGGTTCTGGAATGATTTCAAGTTACTGTCATATCCTGACACACATGATTGAATTTCTATGATCGCCCACTTCCACCAGCGCATGTCTTGGATTTGTTCTGACGTGGGGGTGATCACCTCATCATTTCTTTCATACGTGGATAACGAGCACGTGATTCCCGCTTCATGCAGCAATGGTGCATGGAGAACGCCTCTGCCACCACACTCGCTTGCTGCTTTCACCAGCACACGACTCCTTTGAAAACCCCTGTTAGCTGCGGAAAGTATGTACTTTCCACAGTGCACCGTTTTATAGAAAACTTACCTTAGATGCGGAAAGTGATTACTTTCAACAGCGTGCCATATCACTTGAAAATGTTCCTTAGCTGTGGAAAGTAGGTACTTTCCACAGCGCGCCATGTGCGAACTGACTGTCAGACCTTTTACGCTGTGTCACTTTCCACAACACATTAACTGATGAAATGACGTCCTTAGCTGTTGAAAGCGGGCGCTTTCCACAGCGCGCACAATGAATCTTTCGGACATTGGTTAGCTGCTAAAAGTGAGTTATGCCAATTTACAAAAAGAAGACTTTATGGACCTCATTTATTCCTAGGACAAAAGCAGAAACCTAAGCTTGCATCCAAAGAAACTCAAAAATAATTTGAAGCGACAACCTAACACCTAAAGGAA
Organism: Picea glauca; assembly: GCA_000966675.3. Classification (NCBI taxonomy): domain Eukaryota; kingdom Viridiplantae; phylum Streptophyta; class Pinopsida; order Pinales; family Pinaceae; genus Picea; species Picea glauca. Next base: position 97,780 of record JZKD02S2166066.1, read on the forward strand.
AACAAACAAATGGACAAGTTTATTCGAGGAGTTAACAGGTTCCTCAACACATTTTGGTCGAGCCTCTAGTCACTGCTGGACACCAAGCTCACCAATTCCACTTCCTTCCACCCCTAGATAGATGGCCAAAATGAGGTCGTCAATCGAATGATCATGCATATCCTGTGCATATACAATTCCAAGAACCCCCGCACATGGGATGAGAGTCTTCCCTATGTCCAACATAGCTACAACCGAGCCCTGCATAGCTCAACTTGCCACAAGCCATTTCAGGTGGGGTTGGGATTCCAACCATTTGGCCCCATGGATGTTGCACTACCCCTGGCGACCACCTCATTTGACTCATTCCCTGCTCCACCTAAAGCTAACAAAGCTACCCCACTCATTGAGTGAATCCAGAACATCCACCAAGAGGTTTAGGATATTTTATAGAAGTCCAATGCCAAGTAGAAGTAGCACCATGATCAACACCGAGTGCCACATAAGTTTCAGGTGGGTGACAAAGTTTGGTTGCACTTACAGAAAGAACACCTTACAAGGCCCCATCAGAAGCTTCTCCCACTCCGTTATGGGCTATACACCATCACCAAGGATGAGGGTGACAATGATTTTGAACTCAACATTCCCCCTTTCCTTGGCCTACACCCATTATTTAATGTGGTTCTCCTTCGACCATATTTCCCACCATTATTGGACACCTCAGATATAACAGAGTAGTTGACACCAACAAATATCAACCCTAACTGCATGAAAAATGCATCCAATGATCATATTGTGGACACATAGGTCAAGGGAACTTGACAACAAAGGATCCAACGTTATCGAGTTGTCAAAGCAAGGCAGATTCTTCACCAAGGAAAGTGGCTCACACGAGGACAAATTCAACAAAAAATTCCTCATATGATGGGGGAACTCAATGCAATGGAGACCATTTCTTCCTAAGGGGGTAGAATTGATCCAGATGGATTTCGGTGTCCTCCCACCTATTCCAACTGGTTCATTTTGGCAATTTTCCAGTTTGATAGTTTTTTTCCTAGTTTTTGGTTACTTGACTTCCGGGGCCGTTTTGAGGCCCTAAACAACATTTTTAGGGATAACCACAATTAGATTGCAGATGAAGTCAAAGTCTGGCGACAAAATGTGTATTCCTTGGATATATCATTTCAACAGGCTATTGTGCACCTAAAACGAAGATTGTATGCAAAAGTTACGACCTTGAGAAGTTTATGTACTAGCTTACCCCAACGGGGCCCACATGACTTTTGGCGCTTCATATCCTAGGGTTAGGTTTTTGGATGTCTAGGGTTTTGGAATTCATGTTTATTGTAAAAAGGCCTTCAGAGCCTCATTTTAATTATCTTTTCATGAATGAGCGCAGCCGTCACATCTCTTCTTAGAGATAAGCTGCCACCATTCTAGCAAGCTTGTTTTCCGCTGCATTTTTACAGTTTCAACTTATTTCCTTATTGAATAGCGACCAGTTTTAATGTATCTCTATTATTCTATGTTAAACATATTTTAATAATCTGTATTCATTTCGTTCTGCTCATAAAATTTGGATCATTGGACTGAGCAATTCTGCCGATTATCAGACCTTAGATTGGCTTAGGATTTCACTTTTCCCTGGTATATTTTAGCCCCAGCTTGTGGGTGACCCACTGTTGAGATTATGAGCACTATGGTCTATGGCTAGGAGGAATGTGGAAGTTCTGCATGTAGTTGGTGTTTCTAAAACAAAAGATATGTTTTCATTTAATTATTATTGCTCTGTTGTGTATTGTGTTGATTGCATTATGTTGTAATTATAATTACATGATGTTATCGTGAGTAACGTATTATTTTTGTTGCTACTATGTTTGTAATTGAGTTAAATATGTAGTGGTTTCTATGCTATAATTATGTTTAACAATGTATGTTATCATTTCTGTGTATCGTTGCATATGCAGGGAATTATTATCAATTAACTAGTATCAAAGGTCATAGTTTTGGTGTGGCATTGCCCCAATAGGGAGTTGGGAAGGTTACAATGTGGTATCAGAGCTCCAGGTTTTGGCACTGAGCCTTGTTACGAGAAAGATATCTCTATGGAATGGGGTAAACCACAATAGACATAATGACACACATAAATCAACTCTAATCCCAAGTATTCTATATAAATGAAATGCTAACAAGACAAGGCCAAGAGCCTACCTTGTCTAGACGTTCGATGAGCACGCAACTCAAAGATTTATACCTGCAACTTGTCCTAAAAAACAAGGATAGACAAGCATATTGTGATAATATATAATTTTATCATATAGATTAACATAATACATTAACATACATGACAAATACGCCCATGGAATAATATTTCAAATATTTGCAAGATATCAATTGGACGATAAAAGAGTATTTCTATTAAAATAATCAACAGAAGTATATAGGTGAAAAAATTCTATAACTGCACATATCGGAACTGAGAAACTAAGTCCCTCCAGCTGGGCCTCTACCACTTCAATCCTCCACCAAATTCAAGCTCATATAAAGGAGACAATGAGGTTCTCCATCACAATAAAGGAAGAGCTTGGGGCTGAACAATGAGTTCATACTTTCAAGAATAAATGGACGCAGACTCAATATGAAGTGAAATTTCTCCAGAGTATCTTCTCTCTCAAAGTTGAATTCTCCCCTCCAAGGCTTGGATATGGCTCAATTTATAGCCTTCAAATGGAACTGAAGGGCCGAGTCAAAGCGTTTATAGTAAATGGAAGGTCAAGGATAATGGATCTCGTGACATGAGATGGAAACTTGACATAATTTTTAATTTTGAGCACCAAATCTGATGTACGCAGGATGTAGTAGAGAAAACTACATATATGCTTGTTGTCTAACTGATAGGGTGCGTATATGTGGAAAAATGTGCTTTTTTTGGCTCTGGAAGGTAAGAAAGGGGACTTCAAGTATGCATAGGGAAATGGAAATGCCATCCAAGAAAGTTGCATGGGGTGAGGAAAAATTCGTTGTAACAGATGCCCCCTAATGTGTGAGGTCAGAGGAGTATCTATGATGACTAAAATACATTATAATTCCCAGAAGTGGAGTAATGGAGACTCAGTTGGAAGTGATAATTACTCATGATAATATTACAATCCATAATGACTTTCTACACATGGTTGCCAATTTGAATTATATTGCAGATCCATGTGGAAATATACCAAATAGTTGTTCATGGCCATTAATAGGAAATACAAAACAGACACATGCCATAGGCTGTCATAGTCATGAACAAGGTGTAGTGGAATCCAATCTCAACATCAATTTGAAGATATCTGTATACAATGGAGTACAATCTAATCTCCCATGATCACTGAAGTCATATAGGTACTAGTTCGATGAAAGACATCAACAAAATAGGAATGCTGCTATTGTAAGCTGGAGGTCTTCTGCACTATCTGCCGAAGGTGCAAGTCTACATCATACGAATAGAGGAGTCGATTTCAAACACAATGAGACTTCGTTTGATTACTGATCATTAAGGTATATCATTAACAAACATGAGAAAACCTATCGATAATGAAAGTAGGTATAAAGGCACCGAGTACATTCTTACAAATGTGAATAAGAGTATTGAGGTTGAACACCTAAATAATCCATCGATCATGAGACATTGATGTATTCCCAACTGTCGATGGCGGGAGAACCTACCATTGATGACTACAAGCCTCTAGGTACTCATAGGACTCTAGGTCTCATTTCCAGAATAGATGAGCTGAAGTCGATGGAAGGATAGCCGCTGAAAGGAGAGCATTAGGGAATCTCTCATCAGTCAACACGAGGTACAAAGAAATAGATTGATGATTAGGAGGAGTTCAAATGAATAGGATGTTTTTTAGGCACGTATATGTGGAAAAATATACATGTTGTATAATAAGACGAGGTACATGTTGTATAATAGGTAGGGCATGTATATGTGAAAAAATAATGTTTTTAGCTCGAGGATTTGCAAAAATGGACTTCAAGTCCGCATAGGGAAATGGAACAAGGCCTTTTCAGAAAATTTGCATAGGGTGAGGCAAATCTTGCTGTAACACTTGACTTGCAATTCTAGCTCAGTGATTCACCATTAGATGAGAAACAATTTTTAGATAATCATATCTTCATTTTTGGGTGTGTTTTGTGTCATTTTATTATCACATAATACATCCTCATTTTTTAGCACAATTTCCCAATTAGATCAAATCAGAGACTTGGAACGAAATACTTGTCACAATAGTAACCATTGGTTGTAGAATGTTGTTGTGACCTGTGTTTTAACAATTACTAGCTTGATCCTTGATCTAAGAGTCATAGCCTTGAAGTGGATTAATTTTGTGTTTCGAAGTTGTTTTCATCAACACTTAGATCTTAGATTAGGCTCTGATCCTGCATATACTTTGCTTGCATATCACAAGCTTACGAGCCCCTGGGATGATGATTTAATGTCTGAAATATATACATATAAATATCCCCATAGAGATCAAACCCACTTATAAATAATCTTAATAAGTGTATTTTTCTCTTCGTATAATTTATTACAAACTATTCAAATTCTATGGATCTTAAAATTGAGTGGCTAACAAAATGTGAAACTCAAAATTGAATGGTTTAATACTTTCTACACACTTAATGCTTTGGTTATAAAACTAATACTTTGATTATAAAATTAATTTTTTGAGTTGTGTTATAAAAATGATTGGATTAAGTTTTTTATAAAGGTAAATTTAGTTTATATTATAATATTAAGTTTATTTATCCATTTAAAAAAAAATCAATTAAGTAATATAATTTAAAAATGATTTAAATAGTTATCTTAAAAATGGGTTATGTAATTCCTTTAAAATATAAATCTTTATAGCTTAGATGTACACATTTTTTTTTGTGACTGGCGGAATCAACAATTAGTGATCTAGATTATGATGAGAATGAAATAAGACAAAAACAAAAATATAGCAGAGAACACAAAAATACAGTGAAACCCAACTTCTATTAATGAATAAGATAGAAAAACATTGTACAACACAAACTAGTAGAATGGGGTAGCTTATCTCTGAAAAGAAAGAGATGTTGGCTACGCTTCATTCGCAACAAGCTTTACATCACACTCCATTGCATGCTTAAAGGGCCTCCTTCACATGATGAGAGAGTGAGAGAAGAACAATTCCCATGATGCATGTGGGATAAATTAGTCTAATTTTATAAAATTCCATAGGCATGTAAAATACTAGGACTTCCTAGGTGGTTACCCATCCCAGTACTAATCTAGCCCGAGCATGCTTAACTATGGAGTTCCAATGGGATCCGGTGCATTAATACTATGTTGTAATCATGTACATAAGACCACTAGGAAATCATTACATGATGTCTATAATTAACAAATGAAGATGACATTACATTCCATTCCCCATGAAAAGGGTGAATATCATGGTTTATCAAAACCATATCTTGAAATTTTGATTTAGTGGAAAAGGTGGATGGCCACCAAGATCCACATGGATCATTCCTCCCCCCTTAAGAAGCAATGGTCCCCATTGTGTCAAGTTCCCTCAGAAGATGGAGAAACTTCTGTTGAACTTGAACCTTTGTGAGTTGTTTGCCTTGTTGAAGTAGATTTCCTTCTTGTACTTTTGATCCATATGGATATCGATGGCCACCCACCTATTCCAACTGACTTACATGCAGTTTTCATCACTAGCAGTTATTTCCTAGTTTTTTGAGTCCTAAATGTTCGGGGCCATTTTGAGTCCCTAAACAACGTTTTTGGAGATCGCCATAGTAAAATTGTAGACAAAGTCATATTTTGATGGCATAATGTGTAGTCCTCAAATATACCTTTCCAACGGGCCATCGTGTGCCTAAAATGGAGATTGTATGCAAAAGTTACAACCCCGGGAAGTTGTTGTACCAACTTACCCCATCGGGGCCCACATGACTTTTGGCACTTCATCTCCACATTGGGGCCACAAACCTTTTTGATTTTCATCTTTCGAGGGATAAGTTTTTGGATGTTTAGGGTTTCTCCATTTATGTTAAAAAGGATTTTCGATCCTCATTGTACTCACCTTCTTCTTACGAATGAGCGTAGCCATCACATCTCTTCTCAGAGATAAGTTGCCACCATTCTAATGAGTCTTTCACTCTATAATTTTACAGTTCTGTACATTTCACTCATTAATAGAAATTATGTATTACTTTATATTTGTGCCTCTTGTTACATATATCTGATATATCTATGTTACATTATTGTATCTCTGGTAATGTTTCAGTATATTTCTTTATTATATCTTTGCTTTCATTTTGTGCTAAAAATAATCTGGATCAATGGTATCAGAGAAGGATGCTCTTGGTCATTTTCAGTGCATTTCCCCGACGAGGTATGAGTATAGAAAGTCAGGTCTTGAGATTTTCTGTCTTGAGGACAATCGCTCTCGCACGCCCAAGAAACTCTTCATAGCAGAAGAAAATAAAAACAACATTGCAGAATATTCTATTAATTTGTTGTTGGAGAAAGCTCTCACACGACAGAGGGACAAAATGATGGAGATTTTTTCCCAAATTATTCGACGTCTGCCTATAAAAACATATGCGTATTCATCAAACAACCACTTTGGAGGCACCACTCCTTTCAAGGTACAAATTAATTTTGATATTCCCATATTTGAAGGTCAGATAGATGAAAATGCTCTGGAAAAATTGTTAAATATGCTAGAAGGCTATTTCTCTATGCATAATTTTCCAACAGGGAAAATATTACCTTCACTCTCCTTAAGGCTCTCCCAAATGTCAAACATTGGTGGGAAACTGAGCAAATTTCCATAGAGGAGTCTGGAATGTTCGAGGCCAAAACTAGTTGGGATATTTTGTAGATGCTATCAAGGAACAATATTACTTTATTGGAAACTATGAAGACCAATACATGAGATGGACCACGCTGCTTCAAGAGAGAGGCCAATCAGTGTCATATTTCACCAATACCTTCCATACCTTGTGCACCAAGCTGGGTATCAAAGATTATGAGGGACATTTGGTTTTGAAATACAATGGGTCTCTACATAGGTACATCCAAACTGAAACAGATTTTCTAGACATCTCATCGCTCGAAGATGCTTATCGATATGCTGTCAAAATTGAGCATAAATTTAAGCACTAGAACAAATGAGAGCTTGGGTCTGCAAATCCACAACAACCAAAGTATGATAAAGATGGCCCTAACAAAAAACCTCCCGAAAACTAGTCCAAGACATAAGAAAAGAAGGGTAAGGGAAAGACAAATAATGGAACTGGAAAGTGGTCTGATTTCCACATAAGCCCCTGGCACAAAATTAATGAATGTTACTCAAAACAATCATTGGGGGCCAATATCAAAGTCAAAGAGCCGAACCCAGATTCAAAATCTGATTCAAAAAATAATGGAAGGAGATAGATCATCGACGTAGACCCCACCGCCACAGTCGCAACCACAATAATCCAACTAGAAACAATAGTAGATCTTGAAGAGGGGGAGAACTTCTTCCATTAAAAGATGTGGGTGAAGGTGATCCTATTGCATTTCATTATTGATAGCGGAAGATAAAAGAACCTCATCTTAACAGAGGTCGTCATGTAGTTGGGTTGCCAACAACACCACACCCACAACCATACAACATCGGGTGGCTTCGCCAGGGACAAGATATCTGTGTCATCCAACAATTCTGCCTATCCTACGATATCAATCCCTTCAAGGATGAGGTATTGTGTGATTTTTCCCTACTATATGTTTGTGACATTATTTTGGGCCAATCATATATGTGGAAGTGCCATGTTTTTTATGAGTCTCAACCTCGTAGTGTCATTGTTACTCTGGGGGCTCATCTCTATAGGATACCAGAGGTAGTTTCAACAACTGTTTAGACACAACAATGTAGAAAAGTTGTCTCTAATATGATGAAGTTTATCTTATTTTTGATTCAGGAAGGAAGTGAACAAAAGGACACTATGACCACTACGACCACTACAACCTCGGTTCTAACCCCCTCTATCCCTCATAAGAGGGTTGGAAAAATTGAAGCAAAGAAAAAATATTCCTTTTGCACACAATCATCTCATGCATTTAGCCTGGTTAACAAGGTCAAACCCATCCAACATCAAGTTCAATATAACCTTCCTCAAGCCCAGCAACGCAATGTCTCCAGCAAGGGAAGCAACTCACCAAGGTTCATATTTAACAAATGCTTTCCCATCTCCCACGGGAACTCAACACAATGGAGAGAATTACTTCCTAAGGGGGGAGGATTGATCCAGATGGATATCGGTGGCCACCCACCTATTCTAACTGGCTCACATGAAATTTTCATCATTGGCAGTTATTTCCAATATTTTCCATTCTTAAATTTTCGAGGTCGTTTTTAGGCCCTAATAGCATTTTTGGATATCTCCACAATCAAATTGTTGAGGGAGTCATATTTTGATGGCATAATGTATATTCCTCGGATATACCTTTCCAACGGGATATCATGCGCCTAAAACTAAGATCGTATGCAAAAGTTACGACCCTGGGAAGTTGTTGTACCTACTTACACCATCGGGCCCACATGAATTTTGGTGCTTCATCTTCACATTGGGGCGTCAAAACTTTTGGATTTTCTTCTTCTATGGGCTAGGTTTTTGGATGTCTAGGGTTTCTCCATTTATGTTAAAAAGGCATTTCGAGCCTCATTGTACTCATCTTCTTCTTGCAAATGAGCATAGCCATCACATCTCTTCTCAGAGATAAGATGCCACCATTCTAGTGAGTCTTTCACTCTGTAATTTTATAGTTCTGTACAATTCACTCATTAATAGAAATTGTGTATTATTGTATATTTGTATATATATGATATATCTATATTACATTATTGGATCTCTTGCAATATCTTAGTATATCTTTTTATTATATCTCCGCTCTCATTTCATGCTCAAAATAATATGGATCAACTTTGCATGTGAAAGGATGTCATGAACTTGTTGGAGGTGTTGGATCCATTCAACATATATGGTTGCATTATCTACCTTGGTCTGAGTGTGGGAGGACTTTGTTGGTGAAGATCCAACAAGAAGACCTATATCAATGTTGGGGGCTAATGGCTGGAACCCTAAGCACACCTGAAAAGGGTTGTGACAAATAGAGCTATGTTGATTATATGGACAAATATTATTCTCTTTGTAATACTCTACAATGTTGTTGACTTGCTTCTAATGGGTAGAAACGTCTTGGGCTGAGGTTGTAGTGGTCACAATGACCTTCTTTTCACTGTTTGACTGTATTGTGAAAAGGGAAAACTTTGTGGTCTGAGAGATTTCTTTGCAACATTGTTTTTCTGAGATCAATGAAGTGGCAGTAGTTGGAGCTACCTATGGTACCCTGTAGAGCTGACCTACCAGAGTAACAATGACATTATGGGGCAGAGAATCATAGATAACATGATTTTTCCACATATATGGTTGTCCTAAAATAACATTACATAATTCAAGTGGGGAAACATCACACACTACCTCATCCTTGAATAGATTGATGCCATAGGACATGCAACACTATTAGATGAAACAAATGTCTCGTCCCCAGATCAACCATCTGATGGTGTATGGTTGGGGGTGTGGAATCATTGGAAAATTCAATCTCTTGACAACCTCAGCTAAGATCAAGTTCTTTTGACTCCCACTGTCAACAATGGAATGAAGTGGGGTCCCCTTTACCCACATCTTTGAGTGGAAGAGACACTCCCCCTCCTAAAACTCCTCTGGTTCTTCTGGTTGTATTATTGTGGCTATGATGGTAGAAGTGGGTTCTACATCGATGGTCTATTTCCCTTTATTTTTATTTGAATCAGAGTCCAATTAATTTTATGATTCTTTTTCTTTGAGCTCGACCACCAATGATTGTTTCGAGTGACATTCATTGGTGTTGTGCCAAGGGATGTTGTAGAACTCACACCACCTTCCAGTGTCTTTCTTAGACTTCCTATTACCCCTCTTTTCATATGTCTTGGACTGGATATCTTGAGGTTGGATTTCCTTTCTCTGTCCTTTGTTTTGTGAGTTACGGTTGCCTTTTCCATGATTTTTTTGTGGTGTATTTTCAAACCCGAACTCCCACTTACTTTGGTGCTTGAATTTCTGCTCAATTTTGACTGCATATCGATAAGTATCTCCTAGTGAGTATATGTCCAAGAAATCTATCTATGTTTTGATGCAGCTGTGAAAACCAATTTGATACTTCAAAAGCAAGTGTCGCTTGAAGTATTTGATACCTAGCTTTGAGCATAAGGTATAAAATATGTTAGTATACTATGACACCATTTGATCTCTTTTCTGACACAAAGTCATCCATCTCATGTATTGGTCATCATAGTTTTCGACAGGGTAGAACTCCTCCTTTAGGGCATTTAGAAAGGCCACCCAAGTGGGTTCTCTCCTAAATGGTGTAGAGTCATCTTCCATGTACCTCTCCCAGTAACCTTCCCACCAAGCTATGACATGGGGAAGGGATTTAAGGAGAGTGAAGGTGATATTTTCACTATTAGAGAAATTTTGGATGGAGTAATAACCTTCTAGCAGATTCAACCATTTTTCTAGAGCATCTACATCTATCTGGCCTTCAAATAAGGGGATATCAAAATTGACTTGTTCCTTGAAGGGTGTCGCACCTCTGAAATGGTTTCTTGTCAAAGATGCCTTGGTCACCACCATCAATAGTCTTCTAAGGATTTGAGTGAAGTTTTGCATCATCTTATTCCTCTGTTGCACGAGGGATTCCTTGAGAAATCTTGAAAGGATCTCCCGCTCTCTCATCTCTCTTTTATTTCGCCATGGGAGGCCGCTTGGGATAGAGAGAGAGGTTGTCCTCAAGAGAAACTAGCTCGAGACCCAAATATCTATACCTTGATCTCGCCGAGGACCTTCTCTAAGAAATGACAAGGAGAAGACTTCTTTGATTCCATTGATCCAGATTATACTAAGAAAGAAATGAGACAAAAACAAAAATATAGCAGAGAACACAAAAATACAGTGAAACCCAACTTCTATTAATGAATAATATAGAAAAACATTGTAGAACACAAACTAATGAATAAGATAGAAAAACATTGTAGAACACAAACTGATAGAATGGGGTAGCTTATCTTTGAAAATAAAGATATGTTGGCTACGCTTGATTCAAAAAAACATTTACATCACACTCCATTGCATGCTTAAAGGGCCTCCTTCACCTCAATTATATATGAGAGAGTGAGAGGAGAACAATTCCCATGATGCATGTGGGATAAATTAGTCTAAGTTTATAAAATTCCAGAGGCATGTAAAATACTAGGACTTCCTAGGTGATCACCCATCCTAATACTACTCTAGCTCGAGCACGCTTAACTGCAGAGTTCTAATGGGATCCAATGCATTAACACTATGTTGTAAGCATGTACATAATACCACTAGGAAATCATTACATGATTCATGAAATTAACAAATGAAGATGGCATCACATTCCATTCCCCATCAAAAGGGTGAATATCATGGTTTATTAAAACCATATGCTTGAAATGTTGATTTAGTGGAAAATGTGGATGATCACTGAGATCCACCTATATAAACTAGTTGGGCACATAATTACGTGACATGTGGTGGTGTTATCCTACTTCTATCACTATAAACTCCAGGCATGCCAACGTGGTCCCTCACACGATGAACAAGGTAAAATGAGGGTTTTGAACTAGTGACTTCACATAACAGAATGACTTAATAGTACACTCCATCACTGACTATTCTACACCCCTGCAATTCTTATATGTACACATTTAAAATATATGTTCACAAAACATTTATTTGATAAATGTAACAAATAAACCAAACATGCATAATTATTTGAACTAAACTAGTAGAAGGTGCTAGAGATTAGCTTGTTTACACTTTCACTTTGCAATTTCCAAGGATTTTAATAATTTCATTTTTGTTATGTGAATGCCATTTTTAAATGTAATAATTTCATTCAATATTATTATCATATATAATATGATATTTTTAAATTTATTTCTCATTAAAATTTCTTTCCATGTAAAACAAGGTAATTTATTGAGAAGGAATGTCTTGAATTGGACGACCTAAAGAACATGGAAGAAAAACAACACTTGCTAATTCATTTAATTGAACCCACATGATACACATATCAAAGAAAATGTTTATTTTGAGGTTAAGATCAATATTGGAAAAAAATGTCTTCCAAAAAAGAAAGGAAGGGGGTAGCTCCTAAAAGATCATTTAACTATGGATGGAAATTAATACACAAATGGGCATATCCTATAATAGGTTCAAATGGTGAAGAGAGCATCAAGTGTTCATGGTGTTTCAAATTCAATGGAGATACACCATATGCAATAGAAGGTAGTAGTACAATCCAATTAAGTGGATTAAATAGTCACTTTGTATCTAAGGCTCATAAATGTTCAATTCAACTATTGGAGAGTGAATCAAGGAAATCTTGTTGACAGGTCCACTATATCTCCTATTAATTTATTAGTGGGATATTTAGTTTAGTTATGCATTTAATTATCAACCTAGGGCTTGTAAATATTATGAGGTCTTGTGCAAAATATATGGAATAATTTAGAGTTTTAATGATCTAGTTGGACACCTTAATTAAATTGCTTTAGTAACTATCTATAAATACAATTCTAATTTACTGAAAACAAAAGGTTGTAATAGGAAACATTCATATGATGATTTAATTCTGAATTTATATAGAAATAGGACCCATAGAAATCAATAATAATTTGATGTATGAGAAAATTCCACACTTGCTGAAGAACACCACTCAAAACAAAACTCTAAAAATGATCTTTACAAACATTTAAGCAATCGGATTTAAAACAGAGTTGACAATATAAATTCATAAGAAAGAACAAAAAATAAAATTGGAAAGTAAAGAGGCACCAATTTCCTCGATAGAGGGCCCTATATTTGTGGAGCAAGGTGTTGATAAAGAAATACAACACAAAGTTACTTCAACAGGTGATACTCATAAATTCAATGAAATGTGTCTTGTATTCAATAAATAGGGTTTTACAGTAGAATTCTATTCATATACTTGACCTTCTTTATTCTCTCTTCCCTATCATTTATATCTATCAATATGCTATGCTATCTTATATAGGTATTCAAATGCAGCGCATCCAACTCAACGTTATAGAAAACTGATGACAATTAGTGAGCCAAATTATCTGAACAATCACTAATTCTTTGAAATAGAGTATTAATTCTTAAAAGAAATTAGTTACAACAAAAGACTAAATCCATTGCTGAAAAAAAAACTTGATCTAGGATTATGTAGAAGTTATCTATATTTACAAATAAGGATGGAATTTTCACAACAACAATATGATCATACATAATTGAACTCCTTTCATTGCCTTGTAGTTTCGCAACAACTAGATCTCGATGGCATAAACTTGGAAAATTGGAATCTAGTGGTAGATCCATGGTTCTGTAGCAATATGATTCTCATAAATTGATTTTTGATGATCAATGGTATGTTTACGATATCCGATTCTCGACGTTTGGTTCTGACAACTAGGAGTTGCAATAACATTAGTTGTAGTGATACGTTATATATTTGGATTTGTAGCAAATGGGTTTTGTAGCAATCATAATCCATTTCATCATTTTTCTTAGGACGAGATCCATGGACAATGGGTTTCATAGCAAACGAGATTGTTTCACAGATCATCATTCATTTTCCTTTAGTAGAATGTTTCCAATATGTAACATCTTAATATGCAATTTAAGCACACAATATATCTTTTCTACCAAATGTACTATAAAAGTCGCTAATTTGCCAATAAAAATAAGACAAGATTTACTTAAATGATTTATGAGCCAAAAGGTTAAAAGTATGGTTAAAAGATATATAAAAGGAGTGATGGAGCATGAAACAAACAAGAAAAAGGTGATATAACTATGCCAAAACTAGGCCACATCACCTATTTACCCATCATGAAACATGTTGAGGTTGAGAAATCCAAAATAACCAGTGTCATGGAAACTATGTATTTTGCGACTATATAAGATTTGTATTTAGTATTGTATACAGACTTATGTGAATTGCATAGGTACAAGAGAAAACCTAATATTCCTTTAACCAATGAATATTATTCATATATTGATGTTACATTTTGATGCAGGAGCATCACTCCACCTCAGCAATGTGCCAACATTCCAGCACATCAACGCGTATTTCAAAGAGGGAGAGGCATTAACCCTCCCATTTTTAAATTCAAAATATGATCATATACGGGTCCATGTTGTAATATTGAATGAAAAACAAGCCATATCTCTGAACATGTAGAAGATAAGGTTGCATTTAATGGTTGACAGGTTGATGGCTCTAGGTTCAATTCAGACTAGATGGCCATTTATGAAACTTCATTGTAATAGATGAGTTTAGGTGAAGGAGAGGATAAGCTTGTAGAGCCCTGTTTTATAAATTGAGAGAGATAGATCTTAGAAGAGAGGTCTTAGAAGAAGAACTTAGGATAGAGTTAGAATAGGAGAAAGAACTGGGACTCTGTTGCAGTCCAATTTTTGTAAAAACATTTGTATAGACACACAAAGATAATAGAAAAGAAGTTTTTCCTACAAATGGTGTGTTTATGTATTTGTGTTCATTGTTATGATTTTATATTTCAATCATGTTTTGAATGTATGAACTCATGAAGTATTTTATAAGTTTCAATTGTTTATCATCTTTGTGTTTCGAGTGCAAGGAGTGCACATTGTCCGCAAGGAGTCTGTTGACAGAGGTGAGTTAACCTCAGAGAATCTCATGAGAGATAGCACTGAAGCTTCATCAGCATAAGTGCAAGGAGTGCACAAGAAGAACCCTGTGTTGAGTTCAGAAACAAACATAGTTATTGAGAACTCTATAGAGCTCTGCCAGGTGGGCATCGAGCGGGTGCAAGCATGCACAGAGAGAACTCTTTTTAGAGTTCAGTGAGAAGCGTATCGGAGGAATATACTCAAAGATATGTTGAACACTCTATATATCTCTACAAGGTGTGCATTGAGCAGGAGGAACACCAAAAGGGTGAGAATAATTTCTTTTCAAGAAATCTTTTGGATCTGAGTTTGACAAAATCCCAGAAATGCAAGGAGTGCATGCTAGATCGAAATCTTCGAGGAGATCAAGCTCAGAATGGATAATGCAAGAAGTGTGTGGGTGACGAAATTATTCTAAGTCCTAAATCCCAGAAGAGATAATGCTTTTAGAAGCACAAGCGATATCCATAGTAACCGAGTTTGCAGGAGAAAGTTCAAAGGCTGAAACCTTTGAACACTGACAAAAATATTCCAAGGTAGAAGAAGTCAAAATCTTAGGAGGAGGAGCGACACCAACTGTCATATCGGTTGTGGGGAGGATCCTAGACCATTATATTAGTGTCCAATGAATAGAGGAAGCGTAGAGGAGAGGAACATATCCCATCCATCAGATCTGAGCACAAAGGACAACCACAGTTCGATCAAGGTAAAGTGCATGAACGATAATTCATTTAAGTGCACAGGAGAAAGGATTTGCCGAAGTCTCGAAGTCCCGAAGTAATTTTGGAATGTCCATTGCCAAGGAGGACAGGTGGCACGAGATCCAAAACTGCAGAATTTTGTTGACAAGGAGGAGGTGAAACAACCGAAACAAATCTTGGTCGTCAGTTGCCAAGAGACACATGTCAAAAGATCCGATATTTGGGGAAATATCACTTTGGGGAAAACTCAACTGTGGAGTGTGAAAAACTACCGAATCCTTGGAGGCCGATGTAAATCACAACCATTCGTTGTGGAGGACATGTGGAGGAAGATCGTGCATTTCAGGTGAAAGAACTCTGGGAGAAATGAGGGCATAGGAGTTTGAAATTCCCGAATCTCAAAGCATCGAAGAGCAGAAAAGTCGAAGGGATGAAGAGATGAGAGTCGTTGATCTGCAAGGGGACACTTGTTAACATATCGCGAGGTAATGATCCCAAGCCATTATGCAAGGATCATCACTGTTTTGGTGTCTTTTTAAAACTTTTTCTAAGTGAGGTATTTCATCAAACACTTTGCTGATCTACCTTTTAGATGTGTTT
>JZKD02S2166066.1:118957-132968 GCA_000966675.3 Picea glauca
AGATCATACATGAATGAATGAGAAGAGGCCCTTGCCTTTCCTTTATACTTTTTGGCTCACCTTGTCCCTCCAAAGTGACTTTCATTTTATTAATATTTAATTAATTAATTAAATTGCTTTAATTAATTAATTAACCTTTTTACCTCTGAAAATCTTCTTATCTCTCCTTGTGGCTTCCCTGGCCACTGAAAGTCACTTCTAACCATTCCATCCTATAGTGATTCTCCTCCCGATTCCAATGAGCTATTACACTGAGAGGTTCCTACAAGTAATGTGCCCCAAATGCCCTCTTTAGTGATTTTAATTAACTTATAGCCCAAAATAGTCAAAATCATGGAAATCGTCGGAATGGAACGAAACCAAAGACAACCTGTGTAGAATGGATCATAATGATGGAATATGATGATAAATTCTAACTGAACCCCAGAATGCCTCTCAAATACCCCTGTACTCGCTATAACATCCAACTGGCTACTCTGGTTATCATAAGTCTCTGCCCTGTGATGATGTCCCAAAGTGGGGACATTACACACGAGCTCCGAGTAAATTGTAGTGAGGTTTCAGTTGAGAACTGAGACTTCCGAAGCTCTGAAGGGCCGAAGAGAATATGGACCATCAGATCCAGAAGGGCACGTTGAGAAAGATCTTAAACTCCGGGTGAAAAATGTTAGGGAGAATGTGAAGGACGAAAGTTTGAGATCGCTAAAGCCTGAACAACCGAAGTAGCTGGGAGCCATTGATATATGTTGGATAGGTGTCACCAGATCATGAAATTCAGAGGATCGTACTCTGGGGTTTCTAAGAATTTGTGTTCTAGAATATCCTGAAGAGTCGAAAGTTGAAGCATTCAAGGCTGTAGATCCCAAAGGAAAGGAAGTGGATCATTGATCTATGAGGGGATATGTGGAGGACAAAGATTCACTCCGTTGCACAATCGTTGGATAAGGGAGGACATGTGTCAGAGGATCTGACACTCCAGATATTTGCGGTGGTTGATATTTGATATCACCGAAGGTTGAAGTCCTGAAGTAGATGACAACCATTGACCTGGAAACTGATGTGTGGCGCTAGATCTGGAATTTCTGGTACAGAGCACTCCAGAGGATAGTAGAGGGTGAAAGAAACGAAGTCTCGAAGGAGATATTGATCGTTGATCGAGGAGGAGGTCGAAGGACTGTTGATTTAGTTGAGGAGGCCAAAGTCCTGAAGTGGGAGAAAAACCATTGATTGAAGAGGATGCGTGGAAGACGATCTTCCATTTCGGAGAAATCTCTCTGGAAGAAATGAGAGTTTGAGAACTAAAGCTCCTGAAGACTAGACTCACGAAGGAGATCCTAAATTTAGATTCAGAGAGACAGGTGTCAGCAGATATTTCACTATGGAAGATAACTGCTGAGAAGGAAGCAAAGGTTGAGAGTTGAAACTCCCTAAGGGCGGAGAGTTGGAATCAACAATAGTCATTGATTTGAACGAGAGATACGTGTTGGCAGATCACAAAGATGTGGGATCATGTGTAGAAGGATGAAAGAAGGAGGATAGATAGTAGACGTTGATCATGGATCATCATCAAAAGAAAGAGATTGATGAACGAGAAGGATTGTGGGGCTAAGACATGCCCAAACATTAATTCTCCCTGAGCGGGCCACATTTGGAACCACAATTTTAGCAAAGGGAATCATGGTAGATGGAGGTGGATTGCGAGGCGAAAAGCTAGTTGGTCTAAAACCACTCTTTCCCACATCTGCAATCGCATATTTCTGCAAGATCATAGCCGAGGGCCATATGGAAGAAGGGGCTAATGGAAAAAGGGCTAGCGCCTAAAACTCAGTGTTTTGGAAGCGCACAGGGATAGCCCGCAGGTCGGTCAGAACATGCACATAGAAGGAAAGGGGCCTATGTATAATTGTTTTGGGTTCAATTAGGAGCCCGAAGAGTCAATTCGACTCAGAAGAAAGGAAGATCCTAGACCATGAGGTCGTAGAACCCCAAGAGGGGAGGGGGGTTGTATTAGGTGGAATCAGAGCCATAATTTTTCTTGCAGACAACATGCAAAGGGAGAGACAACAAAAGGAGATACTCTGATACAAGATGGTATCAGAGCTAGATTTTCTTCTATAGATTTCAAGTGAAAGAGAAGGAGGAGAAAAGACACTAAAGAAGAAATAACATGATTACATCAGGTGGTGTCATAATTTGAATTTGCCTGTAGGCAGTAGGTGAAAGGAGGAAACATGGTATTGATGATCTGTGATAAGTTTTTTGCATGTGTGCAACAACAAAAATTTAAACAACCATGTGATATTTGAGAGAATATGGTGATACTCTTGGATGTAGAGTGATCCATAGGCTTGCCAGGAGGGCAGGTAGAAGGTGAAAATGGCTACTGAAGGCCATGAGCATGGTCAAAGAGAAGGCTGCAAGAAGAAATGAAATCCAGAGATGGATCTGGAGCTCAATCGGATAAGAGCAAGGATGGAACAACCAACATTGACGATGCAGGAGGAGGCAAAGGTACACTAGAGGTACGAATGTCCTGTGAACAGGAAGGCAAAATGGCCTGTTGAAAAGTTGTTGGACAGAAAGAAACAACAAGATTTTAGAAGGTGGCTGAGGTAATTAGAAAACCTCAATGACATAGAGGAGTAAATGATTCACATCTATGAACCAAAGACAGAGAGACACCTTAGTGATGAGGAGGAGGTGAGATTAGTCAAAGATCTCATAAAATGCTAGGTGGGTAGAAATGGACATTCAAGTTGCCAGGTGGGAAATAGAAAGAGATCAGTGGAAGGTCTCATATACTACCCAAGGAGCAGTGCTAAAAGTTCAAGTTTCAAGGTGGGAAATGAGCTGGGATTGGTTGATCTCATAGACTTCTAGGTGGGCATAAAAGAAGTCCCGAATTGCCAGGTTGGCAGGGGGAAAGAAATGAGACTGTCTGAAAGTCTCAGGAGATCAAAAGTGATTTCATATCAGCAAGGAGTGTTGTTGGATGAAGGTTCATGTGGATTTACCATGTGAATGAAGATGATGAGAAGTTAAATACTTCCACCATCAAAGAAGAAGATCATAGGAGCATTCTGATTATTGGAGGGATCAAGACATTCCTACCAAACAATCAAGTAGAGGCTAGTGCACATGATGAAAGTGCAACAAAAGAAGAAAGAAATCTAGCATAAACTATCAAAGAGGAAGAAATGGAGAAGACACTAATGTCTACCCCAACAGAAGGAGAAGATAATTCGACAAAATTGCTCAAAATTTTCAGCTAGGAAGTTGAACAGGATATGACTGCAACACTGGAGCTTGCAACAGAAGGAGAAGCAGACAACATAGATTTTGCTAAACTATATGAAGAATTATAAGCCCTAGAGAGAAGGGTAATGGTGCAAAGCTTTCACATCCAACATGCTAAGTTGGAGACAGATGGAGGAGCATACCAGCCTAAGGAACAAATGGAAGAAGTTGGATTTGAACCAACGCAAGAGGAGCTAATAGAAGGTAATTTGTCAGAGAAGGAAGCTGAGCAACAACTCAGTGATGAGACTGCAGAACTGGAATTTGTAGCAGGATGGAAAACTAATGCCACTGAAAAATAAGACAACATGGGGGATCAAGATGATCTACCCACTGGTATGGAAGACTTGCAGCCAAGAAGACTGCATAAGAAGAGCTAGCCACTGGGGCAGCTAGATAGAGTGATAGAGGAAATAAGAAGGTTGATGTTGGGGTCAACAGAAGAAGTCAACAAAGGGAAGCTGAACATGGGAGAACCTGCAACAACATCAGGGAAGAAGAAGAAGAAGAAGAAGCAACAACAACTACAACAATGACATAGCTAGAGAGGATCAAGAGGAAAACTCCAGGGAAGAGTTTGGTATCTAGGAGGATTTTAACACTGGAGAAGAAGAGCTCATGATTTTCCTAATAGTGGAGTATGATGCAGGAGCATCGCTCCACCTCAGCAACACGCCAGCATTCCAGAACATCAACGTGCATTTTAGAGAGGGAGAGGCATTAACCCTCCCATTTTTAAATTCAAAATATGATCCTATATGGGTCCATGTTGTAAGCTTGAGTGAAAACCAAGCCATATATCTGAACAGGCAGAAGATAAGGTCGCCTTTAATGACTGACAGGTTGATGGCTCTAGGTTCAATTCAGACTAGATGGCCATTTTTGAAACTTCAATGTAATAGATAAGGTTAGGTGAAGGAGAGGATAATCTTGTAGAGCCCTCTTTTGCAAAATGAGAGAGAGAGATATTAGAAGAGAGGTCTTAGAAGAAACACTCATGATAGAGTTAGAATAGGAGAAAGAATTGGGACTTTATTGCAGTCCATTTTTTGTAAAAACATCTGTATAGACACACAAAGATAATAGAAAAGCAGTTTTTCCTGCACGTCGTGTGTTTATGTATTTGTGTTCATTGTTATGCTTTTGTATGTCATTCATGTTTTGAATGTATGAATTGGTGAAGTATTGTATAAGTTTCAATTGTTTCTCGTCTTTGAGTTTCAAGTGAAAGGAGTGCATATTGTTCGCAAGGAGTGCGTTGATAGAGGTGAGTTAAACTCAGAGAAGCTCAGGTGAGATATCGTTGAACCTTCATCAACAGAAGTGTAAGGAGTGCATAGGAAGAACCATGTGTTGAGCTCGGATAGAAACATAGTTACTGAGAACTCTATAGAGCTCTGCCAGGCGGGCATCGAGAGGGTGTAAGTGTGCATAGAGAGAAATCTTTGTTGAGTTTAGGGAGAAGAGTATCAGAGGAAGATACTCACAGAGCCATTGAACAATCTGTAGAGATCTGTAAGGTGTACATTGAGAAGGAGGAATGCCAGGAGGGTGAATATAATTTCTTTTCAAGAAATCCTTCAGATCTGAGTTTGGTGAAATCCCAGAAATGCAAGGAGTTCATGGGAGATTGAAATATTCAAGGAGGTAAAGATCATAAGGGATAACGCAATAAGTCCATGGGTGACAGACTTATTATAAATCCTAAATCCCATAAGAGATAACACTTTCAGAAGAACAAGTGAGATCCAGAGTAACCGGGTTCGTAGAAGAAAGTTCAAAGGCCGAAACCTTTGAACAATGAAAAAACTATTCCAAGGTAGAAGAAGTCAAAATCTCAGGAGGAGGAGCGACACCAACCATCAGATCAGTTTTGGGGAGGATCCTAAACTATTAGATCAGTGTCCAATGAATAGAGGAAGCACAGAGGAGAGGAACAGATCCCATCCATCAGATCTGAGTGCAAAGGACAACAACCATCCGATCAAGGTAAAGTGCATGAACGATAATTCCTTTAAGTGCACACGAGAATGGATTTTCCAAAGTCTCAAAGTATCGAAGTAATTTGGGACTTTCCATCGTCAAGGAGGACAAGTGGCACGAGATCCACAACTGTAGAAGTTTGTGGACAAGGAGGAGGTGAAACAACTGAAACAAATCTTGGTTGTCGGTTGTCGAGAGACGCATGTCAAAATATATGAGATTTTGGGAAATCTCTCTTTGGGGAAAACTCAACTATGGAGCATGAAAAACTACTGAAACCCCAAAGGACAAAGTAAATCATATCCATTCGCTGTGGAGGACACGTGGAGGAAGATCGTGTATTTTGGGTGAAAGAACTCTGGGAGAAATGATGGCATAGGAGTTTGAAACTCCCGAATCCCGAAGCGTCGAAGAGTAGAAGATCTGAAGAGCCAAGAGCCATCGATATGAAAAGGGACACTTGTCAACAGATCACGAGCTACGGGTAAATTGTAGTGAGGTTTTAGTTTAAGAAATGAGACTGCCGAAGCATCAAAGATAATCTAGACCATCATATCTAGAAGGGCACATGGCGAAAGATCATGAACTCCCTGTGAAAACACTCTAGGAGAACGCAAAGGATGAAAGTTTGAGATTTTCAAAGCCTGAATAACCAAAGTAGCTGGGAGCATTGATGTGGGTTGGATAGGTGTCACCAGATCGTGAACTTCAGAGGATCCTACTCCATGTTTTTTTAGAATTTGCGCTTCAGAATATCCTGAAGTGTCGAATCTCGAAGCATTCAGGGTCGTAGATCCAAAAAGAAAGGACGTGGATCATTGATCTGCAAGGGGATATGTGGAGAACGAAGATTCACTCCATTAGAAATTCATTGGATAAGGGAGGACATGTGTCAGAGGATCTAACACTCTGGAAGAATTCACTCTCGATATTTGTGGTGGTTGAGATTTGAGATTGCCGAAGGCCAAAGTCCTGAAGTGGACAACAACCATTGACCTAGAAGTGGACGCGTGGCACTAGATCTAGAATTCCAGGTACAGAGCACTCCAGAGGATAGCAGAGGGTGAAAGCTCTGAAGTCCTGAAGGAGATATCGATCATTGATCGAGGATGAGGTTGAAGGACTGTCGATTTGGTTGAGGAGGCCAATGTACTGAAGTGGGAGTAGAACCGTCGATTGAAGAGGACACATGACAGATGATCTGCCATTTCAGAGAAATCTCTTTGGAAGAAACGAGAGTTTGAGAAATAAAACTCCCGAAGGATGGACTCGTGAAGGAGATCCTGACCTTAGATTCAGGGATACAGGTGTCAACAGATATTTCACTGCAAAAGATAGCTATTGAGAAGGAAGAAAAGGTTGAGAGTTGAAACTCCCGAAGGGCAAAGAGTCGAAATCAACAACAACCGTTGATTTAAACGAGAGATATGTGTTGACAGATTGCAGAGCTATGGGATTGTGTGTAGAAGGAGGATAGATAGTAGTCATTGATCGTGGATCATCGCTAACAGAAAGAGATCGACAAACCGGAAGGATTGCGGAGCCAAGACATGCCTAGACATTAATGCTCGCTGAGCAGGCCGCAATTGGAACCACGGTTTTAGAAAAGGGATACATGGCAAATGGAGGTGGATTACGGGGTGAAAAGAAGGTTGGTATAAAACCACTCTTGCTCATGCCTGCAATTGCATATTTCTGCAAGGTCATAGCCTAGGTCCATATGGAAGAAGGGGCTAACAAAAAAAGGGCTAGCACCTGAAACTCGATGTTTTGGATGTGCGCAGGGATAGCCCGCGGGTTGGTCAGAACCTACACATAGAAGGAAAGGGTCCTATGTATAATATTTTTTGGTTCAATCATGAGCTTGAAGAGTCGATACGACTCAGAAGAAAGAAATATCCTAGACCATGAGGTCATATAACCCCAGGAGGAGAGGGGGGCTGCATTAAGTGGTATCAGAGCCATAATTTTGCTTGCAGACAACATGCAGAGGGAGAGACAGTGACAGGAGATACTCTGATACAAGGTGGTATCAGAGCTAGATTTTCTTTTGTAGATTTCAGGTGAAAGAGAAAGAGGAGAAAATACACTTAAGACAAAATAACATGATTATGTTAGGTGGTGTTAGAATTTGAATTTGTCTATAGGAAGCAGGTGAAAGGAGGAAACAAGGTACTGATGCTCTATGAGAAGGTTGTTGCATGTGCGCAAAAACAAAAATTTAAACAACCGGGTGAGCTATGAGAGAAGATGGAGATACACTCAGATGTAGAGTGATCCATAGGCTTGCTAGGAGGGCAGGTAGAAGGTGAAAATGGATACTAAAGGCCATGCGCGTGGTCAAAGAGAAGGCCACAAAAAGAAATGCAATCCAAAGATGGATCTGGAGCTCAATCGGATAAGATAAAGGATGAAACAACTAGAATTGAGGATGCAACAGGAGGCAAAGGTACACTAGAGGTATGAATGTCCTGTGAATAGGAAGGAAAAATGGCTTGTTCAAACATTATTGGCTAGAAAGCAACACCAAGAGTTGATAAGGTGGCTGAGGGAATTAGAAAACCTCAGTGACATAGAGGAGGAACTGATTCACATCTATGAACTAGAGACAGAGAGACACCTCAGTGATGAGGAGAAGGTGAGATCAGTCAAAGATCTCATAAACTGATAGGTGGGAAGAAATGGACTTTCAAGTTGCCATCTGGGAAATAGGAAGAGATCAGTGGAAGGTCTCATATACTACCAAAGGAGAAGTGTTGAAAGTTCAAGTTTCCAGGTGGGCAATGAGATGGGATCGATTGATCTCATAGATTGCCAGGTGGGCAGAAAAGAAGTCCTGAATTTTTAGGTGGGTAGGGGGAAAGAAATGAGACTATCTAAAAGTCTCATGAGATTAGAAGTGAGTTCATATCAGGAAGGAGTGCTAATGGATGAAGGTTCATGTGGGTTTGCATACCATGTGAATGAAGATGATGAGAAGTTAAATACTTCCACCATCAAAGAAGAGGATCAGAGGAGCATTCTGATTATTGGAGAGATCAAGACATTCCTACCAAACAATCAAGTAGAGGCCAATGCACATGAGGAAAGTGAAACATAAGAAGAAATACATCCAATAGAAACTGTCAAAGAGGAAGAAATGGAGAAGACATTGATTTCTACCCTAGCAGAAGGAGAAGAGAATTCAGAAAAATTGCTCAAAATTTTTAGCCAGGAAGATGAACAGAAGATGAGTGCAACACTAGAGCCTATAGAAGAAGGAGAAGTAGACAACGTAGATTTTGCTGAATTGTATGAAGAATTGGAATCCCTAGAGAGAGGTTAATGGTGCAAAGCTTGCACATCCAACATGCTAAGTTGGAGACAGATGGAGGAGCATACCATCTTGAGGACCAACTGGAAGAATTTGGACTTGAACCAACACAAGAGGAGATGACATAAGGTAATTTGTTAGAGAAGGAAGCTGAGCAACAACTCAATGATGAGACTGCAGAACTGGATTTTGCAGAAGGATGGAAAACTAATGCCATCGAAAAAGAATATGACACAGGGGATCAAGATTATCTACCCACAGGTAAGGAAGACTTGCAGCCGAGAAGACTGTAAAAGAAAAGCCAACCACTGGAGGAGTTGGACAGAGTGATAGAGGAAATAAGAAGGCTGATGTTGAGGTCAGCAGAAGTAGTCAACAAAGGGAAGGTGAACATGGGAGAACCTGCAACAACAACATGGAAGAAGAAGAAGAAGAAGCAACAACAACAACATCAACAACGACATTGATGGAGAGGAGAAAGAGGACAACTCCAAGGAAGAGTTTGGTATCGAGGAGGATTTCAACATTGGATAAGAGGATCTCATGAGAGGGAGCTCATGATTTTCCCAGTAGTGGAGTATGATGCAAGAGCATTGCTCCACCTCAGCAATGCGCCAACATTCCAGCACATTAGTGCACATTTCAGAGACAGAGAGGCATAAACCCTCCCATTTTTAAATTTGAAATATGATCCTATATAGGTCCATGTTGTAAGATTGAGTGAAAACCAAGCCATGTCTTTGAGTAGGCAGAAGATAAGGTTGCCTTTAATGGATGACAAGTTGATAGATCTAGGTTCAATTTAGACTAGATGGCCATTTATGAAACTTCAATGTAATAGATGAGGTTAGGTGAAGGAGAGGATAAGCTCGTAGAGCCCTCTTTTGTAAAATGAGAGAGAGAGATATTAGAAGAGAGGTCTTAGAAGCATAACTCAGGATAGAGTTAGAATAGGAGAAAGAACTGGGACTCTGTTGCAGTTCAGTTTTTGTAAAAACATCTGTATAGACACACAAAGATAATAGAAAAGTGGATTTTCCTACACATGGTGTGTTTATGTATTTGTGTTCATTGTTATGCTTTTATATGTCATTCATGTTTTGAATGTATGAACTGGTGAAGTATTGTATAAGTTTCAATTGTTTCTCATCTTTGAGTTTTGAGTGCAAGGAGTGCACATTGTCCACAAGGAGTGCATTGATAGAGGTGAGTTAACCTCAGAGAATCTTAGGAGAGATATCGTTGAACCTTCATCAGCAGAAGTGCAAGGAGTGCACAGGAAGAACCCTGTGTTGAGTTCGGAAATAAACAAAGTTACTGAGAACTCTGTAGAGCTCTTCCAGGCGGGCATCAAGCGGGTGTAAGCATGCACAAAGAGAAATCTTTGTTCAGTTCAGGGAGAAGACTATCAGAGGAAGATACTCATAGAGCTGTTGAGGACTCTATAGAGATCTGTAAAGTGTGCATTGAGCAGGAGGAATGCTAGGAGGGCAAGAATAATTTATTTTCAAGAAATTTTTCAGATCTGATTTTGACAAAATCCCAAAAATGCAAGGAGTGTGTGGGAGATCGAAATATTTGAGGAGATCAAGATCAGAAGGGATAACACAATAATTGCATGGGTGACAAACATATTCTAACTCCTAAATCCTAGAAGAGATAACGCTTTCAGAAGCATAAGCGAGATCCAGAGTATCTGGGTTCTCAGGAGAAAGTTCAAAGGCCGAAACCTTTGAACACTAACAAAACTCTTCCAAGGCAGAAGAAGTCAAAATCTCAGGAGGAGGAGTGACACTAGCCATTAGATCGGTTGTGGGGAGGAGCTTGGACTGTTAGATCAGTGTTCAATGAACATAGGAAGCACATAGGAGAGGAACAGATCCCATCCTTTGGATATAAGCATAAAAGAAAACAACCGTCCAATCAAGGTAAAGTTTACAAATGATAATTCCTTTAATTTCATAGGATAATGGATTTTCCGAAGTCCCGAAGTAATTTGGGACCATCCATTGTCAAGGAGGATAGGTGGTGTGAGATCCACAAATGAGAAACTTTGTGGACAAGGAGGAGGTGAAACAGTTGAAACAAATCTTGGCCGTCGGTTGCTGAGAGATGCGTGTCAAAAGATTTGAGAATTTAGGAAATCTCACTTCAGGGAAAAATCAACTACGGAGTGTGACAAACTCCCGAAGCCTCAAAGGCTGAAGTAAATCATAGTTGTTTGCTATGGAGGACATGTGTAGGAAGATCATGTATTTTGGGTGAAAACACTCTGGGAGAAATGAGGGCATAGGAGTTTGAAACTCCCGAATTCTGAAGAGCAGAAGAGCCCAAGAGCCGAGAGATGTCGATATGAAAGGGGACACTTGTCAATGGATCGTGAGCTTCGGGTAAATTGTAGTGAGGTTTCAGTTGAGAATTGAGACTGCCGAAGTGCTGAAGAGAATCTGGACCATTAGATCTAGAAGGGCATGTGGTGAAATATCGTGAACTCCAGGTGAAAACACTTCGTGAGAGCATGAAGGATGAAAATTTGAGATCGTCGAATCCCAAACAACCAAAGTAGCTGGGATTCGTTGATCTTGGTTGGAAAGGTGTCACTAGATCATGAACTTTAGAGTATCATAGTTTGGGGTTTCTGAGAATTTGTGTTTCAGAATATCCCAAAGTGTTGAAGCCCGAAGCATTCAGGGTCGTAGATCCCAAAGGAAAGGACATGGATCGTTGATCTACGAGGGGATACATGGAGGAAGGAGATTCACTCCTTTGGAAAATCATTGGATCAAGGAGGACAGGTGTAAGAGGATCTGACACTCCAAAAGGATTCACTTTGGGTATTTTTGGTGGTTGAGATTTGTGATTGTCGAAGGTTGAAGTCCCGAAGCAAACGAAATCCATTGATATGGAAGTGAATGCGTGGCTCCAAATCTAGAATTTTGGGTACAAAGAACTCCAGAGGATAGCAGAGGGTGAAAGCATCGAAGTCCTGAAGGAGATCTTGATCACTGATCGAGGAGGAGGTCAAAGGACCATCAATTTCGTTGAGGAGGCCAAAGTCTCGAATCGGGAGCATAACTGTCGATTGAAGAGGATGTGTGGCAGACATTCTTCCATTTAGGAGAAATCTCTCCAGAAGAAATGAGAGTTTGAGAACTAAAACTCCCGAAGGAAAGAATCGCGAAGGAGACCCTAACCATAGATTCAGGGAGACAGGTTTCAATAGATATTTCACTCTGGAAGATAGCTTCTAAGAAGGAAGAAAAGGTTGAGAGTTGAAACTCCTGAAGGGAGGAGAGTCAGAATCAACAACATTCATTGATTTGAACGGGAGATACATGTTGACAGATCACGAAAATATGGGATCGTGTGTAGAAGGAGGAAATAAGGAGGATAGATAGCATCTGTTGATCATTGCCGAAAGAAAGAGATCGATGGCTGGGAAGGATTGCGGGGCTAGGACATGCCCGAGCATTAATTCTCCCTGAGCGGGATGCAATTGGAACCATGGTTTTAGCAAATGGATACGTGGCATATGGGGATGGATTGCGGGGCGAAAAGAGGGTTGGTCTAAAACTACTCTTTCCCGCACCCGCAATCGCATATTTCTGCAAGATCATAGCCCATGGTCATATGGAGGAATGGGATAATGGAAAAAGAGCCAACGCTTGAAACCTGGTGTTTTGGAAGTGCGCAGGGATAGCCCGCGGGTTGGTTAGAACCTGCACACAGAAGGAAAGGGGTTTGTGTATAATTGTTTTGGGTTCAATCAGGAGCCCAAAGAGTTGATCCGACTTAGAAGAAATAAATATCTTATACCGGGAGGTCGTAGAACCCCTGGAGGGGAGGGGGGCTACATCACATTTGGAAAAAACGTTTTTACTAGAAACAAAAAAGGTTTATCAGAAAAGTTGAGGGTATAAATTTTCTTAGGTCCCTTTTTTCTATTTTGGTGGGTGAAAGCACATATAAAACAATGGAGCAACACTTTATTGTATATATTACATATCTAATGGATGGAGGAAGAAGGCCACATGCAACAAAAAATATTTATCTTATGAAAATCAAGGAAATACTACATAATCAATGTATGAATCCACATCGAGATTATTATATGAAACGGATTTATCAAAATATAAAATGGTGGGATTTGGGTCAGATGGAGCTTCATCTATGAGAGGTATTCATGAAGGTTTGGGTACTAAGTTGTTTTGTGAAATTTCTCATTTTTTATATGATATGGATATGATCATCATATAATTTTTCATCTATCTTGGTACTTTCTAGTTGGAAACAATTGGAGGAATCAACTTGCAAGGCCATTTTAGTGGCAGGTCCTACTTTGGAAAATTGGGGTCTGGAACCTTTTAGAGCCATTTTGAAGCACTAAATGAAATTAATTTGGGGTTATATTCTCTATAATTTGTGCACACACTCTTGAAAATGTTATACACTCTGATACCTTTCCAACAATGCAAAAAAAACCTCAATCGGAGCTCATATGAAAATGTTATGCCTCTCACAAGTTAGCCTACCTTGTTGGCCACCATGGTATGAGTGGATGCCACATAAACCTCCATTACTCTCACATATGGGGTTATCCATGTGTGGAATTTCAAGAAGATTCTAGAAGGTACAAACCTGATCAGTAATTGAGGGTTGAGGAACTCAAAACCCAAACCCTAGAAAACTATCAAGCTAAGTTAAATACCGGGCCACTAGGAGGAGAAAGGGTTCCATTATCTAACATTTTACTTGTCCCATAGTTGACCAGAGGAGGAAAATATTCTATAGTATCCATACAAGCCATAGCTACAAAGGAAAATCCATAGTGAGTGCCTCTTTCTTCGTATTTGCATTTCCATAACTGAAGAAAAGAGAGCAAAGCATAGGCCTCATCTTCTAGCTGGGTTTTATCCTATATTGGGTTGTGCCAAATTATTTGAATTTAATTTAATGGTTAAGGAGTTATGTTTATGAAATAACCATTTTATGCATTGAATTTTAAGTTCATATGAAAAAATAGTTTATTTTAACCTTACCAACATAGAAGGGTTAAAATGAAGTTAACCCTTCAAACTGAAATATAACCCTTCCCTTCAAATTTGATCCCTACTCAGGGCTTGATGCACTATGCACATATGATTTCTATTAGGAATCCACATCCACATTATCATGAAATGTCAATGTCAAAAATTTGTTTTGACACGTGTAACTGTTCTCTTGTATTTATTTATTATTTCCCTTTTACATGTAATTGCACACATTACTAATGTTTGGATTTCAACAACTATCCATACGATATAATCCCAGAATGTGTGAAATAAAATGGGTAATGTTTTTTGATGGATAAAACATATAAAACCCATCCATATATGTGGATTACTAACCTTATATTGGCATAGTGTCATATCAAAGCAT
>JZKD02S2166066.1:133197-158145 GCA_000966675.3 Picea glauca
TGGAATTGGAATTGCTACCATGGGTGAAATTGTTTATGTTATTAATTGCAACTGTAACAATCTATCATTAGAAAATGATCGTATTTATGTATTGTATTAGCAAGTAGTGTAGTTGAACCATTTGGTCTCCTTGTAAAGTTGGTTGAAAGACAAAGTGTAGATTATGATTGTGGCCATTTAAAACTAAGTGTGAGGTGGTAGTTTCAGGTCCCAGGTACACCTATAAATTTAAAATTTACTGGCCCATTTCTGTTACAATTTCATTGACAAAATGATTATAGGGGAATAAAAGTGAAGCATAACTGTAAAAATATAGTGTAGTTTGAGATTTTGAAGATGGATGTGGATATTAGATGCAATGTTGAAGTATTGGTCTTTAATAATATAGTGTAGTTTGTGATTTTGAAGATGGATGTGGATATTAGATGCAATGTTGAAGCATTGGTTTCCATTTTATCTATTTTGATTAGGAGCATAGTTGTCAGGCTCTTTAGAGACCTCACATTGAGGAATTATTCATTCCATAAGGCCTATACAATCCAAGGGATCATAGGTCCACCTTATGAGATACTTGTATGGTGCATTCCAGAGTACAAAGAGCTCCTGAAGGAGGCTTATGCACAACCTACATAGAATATTTCTCATGACATTGTTTCTAGAATCCTACCAAACTACTATAAGCGATGTCATATATTTGGTTCTCTATCATTCATCCTCTTTTTGTTGAAGGCTTGTTTTACTTTATTATGTTTCTTACTTTTGGGAAAATTATATCATACACCTTGTAGTCCTACAATAGAGTAGGTAATGATTGTTGAGAAATAACAAGGAATAAATGTTGAGCAATAACATGGATTAATTATTGAGTAGTGGCAAGGAATAAATGTAGATATCTAGCAGGCGATGAATTTTAAGTAGCAACAATTGGCCAATTAATTGTTCATGGTTTCCAACATGTAGAATTGGAAGACCATAAATGGTTTATGGTTTTGTTATACCTATTTATTGAGCACCAGGGTTGGAGGAAAACATAATGTGTGAGTTTTAACTTATTGTTATGCTATTGATTTTTTTTCGGAATCCTTAAGCTACTATTGAATAATGTTGTTGAGAGAATAGATTCTCTGCAATGTATTGTCACCATTTAGTTGTTGAATAATACATTGAGAAGTATTTAGAGTATGGGTTTTTTCTCTCAAAATGGTTTTTCCTAGGAAATCATTGTGTAATGGTTTTCTATTCCATTCATTTGTTTTATTCTTATCATATGCAACTGTTTGTTTAAAATTTTCTGCACATTCTTCTCTCATTGTTTAGTGTAAGAAGTATATTCCACACCCATTCTTCCTTTCATTTGGTATTATATCATGATCACCTTGGATCTAAGGTGTTAAAGACAAGTTTTTTTTTTTATCTAATCTTGGTTTGAGTGGGAGCTTGAACAAAAGGAAATTTTGTTGAACATAAATGGAAAGAATGTCTCGAATTTAAATGGAGAAGTTTAATGGCACCAACTTTGAGTTTTGGAAGTTCAAGATGGAGGATGTTCTCATACATTGATATCTATGGGTTGCACTATCTAAAACCAAACCCATTGGTATGAAATATGAAAAGTGGATGGTGTTGGAGTGAAAGGAAAGAATATTTATCAATCTCTATTTGGCCAATTCGATATTATTGAATGTCTCTAAAGAAAAATGTCAACAACTCTCTAGAAGAAGTTGGAGGGTTTTTACTAGGCTAAATCATTGGATAATAAACGTTTTATATTGAAAAACGTTTTTCACCTTGAGAATGGGTGATAGTGATTCTATATCCAAACACTAGAACACATTTAATACTATTATGATCCAGTTGATCTTATCTAGAGTGAATATGGATGAGGAGGATCATTGTATGAACATTTTGTAGTCTTTTCCAGATTCATGGGACAACCTAGTAATGGCCATTGGAAGCATTGTAAAGACATTGGTTCTTGATGAGATTGTGGCTACTTTACTCTCAAAGGAGGTGAGGTGGAAATATTTTGAATCCCCCAATGGGGTGTTGCTTTTTTATGGAATATTGAAGGAGAAAGGAAAGAAGAGAGAAAATGGTACATTCAAATATTTTGGGAGACATAATCCTCTTGGAAAGTGCAAGGAAAAATGTTGTAACTACACTAAGGTTAGACATTTTAGAAGAGATTGGAAGGAAGATAACAAGAATTAAAAGAATGATTCTAATAATGAGTTTGAAAATAATTCTTAGGAGGATGGTGGAGATTCCTTTGTTACAACTTTGGAAACCCATGTAGGCCAAAGTTCATGGTTGATAGACTCTAGATATTCCTTCAATATGACTTCACATCAACACTAGTTTTCATTGTATGAGAAATATGCTTATGGGATGGTATACCTTGGTGATGACTCTCCTATTAGCATAGTTGGTCGTGATAGAGTCTTGATATTATTCCTTTATGGAAGAGTGAATGAGATCAATGGATGTTTGTACATTCTAGGTCTAGAATAGAACCTACTATCAATAAGAAAACTTAATGATTTGTATGTAGGTTGTTTTCTCTGACAAAGGGTATAAGATGGCCCAAGGATCTATGGTGCTCATTGAGGGTGTTTGTATAGGAAACTTGTTATAAATTGATGTGTGAACCATTTAGTGTAATAGTTATTCAATTTATACAATGGAGAGATATATAATATCTACACCTTCCCAATCATAACCTATATCTACTTATGATGGTCATACTTCTTGGGTACCTAGAAAATCTCTCGTTTCAAAAATAAAGTTACCT
Source organism: Picea glauca (assembly GCA_000966675.3). Taxonomy (NCBI): domain Eukaryota; kingdom Viridiplantae; phylum Streptophyta; class Pinopsida; order Pinales; family Pinaceae; genus Picea; species Picea glauca. The sequence continues at coordinate 135,989 of JZKD02S2166066.1, forward strand.
ACATAGAAGATGATGTTTTGGTAAAACATATTAGGCCATATAGGTGAGAAGGTCCTATGGGCCTATTGTGGCCACAACAACCCCCAGGCTTTATTTTTTTTCCTTTATAAATAAAAAGGAACCCCCCCCTCCTTCTAAATTTAAGCTCTAATGCTTAATACTCCACTACTATGAGCTTATTGAATTTTCTTTATCTACCTTGAAAGGGTGAGGGTTTTGTATTTTTATTTATTGTTATCTTTGAGGAGGTTTTTCATGACCAACAATCTCTTTGATCTTGTGCTTTCAGATGTTCTTCATCATACCTTTGGTTTATGATGCTCCTCTGACCTTTGCATGATGACAATGACATTTTGTCTTTGGAACCTTTTGCATATTTTTAAATATTTTCTAATCCTATATGGTTGCAGAGTTTAATGCTCTATTTTATGCCTTGAATGAGTTTTCTTTTGAGAATTTCCTGAATTCTTATGCTTATGTATAAACGTCATTGAGAAGTAAATGGTTGTCTTGGATGAAGAGATGATTGTTCCTTTGCATTCTATATCTACTATACTCATATTCATGCACAATTTTTCACATGTTAATCAAGTTCAACAGTTTAATATCCATAAATAGAATGACAATATCTTTGATCACTTCCAAGTGTTTGAGATTATATACATGCATATTTTATAATATTTGTTTACAACAAAACATTGGTTCATAAAATTCCAAAATCATAGAGAATTTATTCTTTTCATTTCCTCATTTGTTTTGAACAAGCCCTTCTTTTCAACTCTTTTTCATCTATTAGTAAAATGGAAAGGGGAAAGAATATAAACTTATAGCGTACTTGTAAGTATATTCTTCCTTGTGTAACAAAGTTTATTCTTACTGTGGTTGCAAGAACAAGGTCACAAAGTCATTTTATTTACAAGATAGTTATGATGCTCAATCCCTCAAGAGAATCATGCCAAAACAAAGGGTCATGTATATTTGGTCATAGAATACATGACAATACAGAGTAAGCCCCCCCATTGATGAATAAAGATGCAAGACTAATATTGCTTTACTTAAAACTGTTTCACATATTAAATGCATATGAGAAGCCCTCATCAATTCTCCTCTCGACTATATTCCTCTCTTATTAGATATTGATTGTCATCATATCTATCACTTAAGATTGAGCCTCTTTATTTCCCAAACCTTGTTCGAGTTTTCCCTTATCACCATGTCCATTTTGGTCCTTTTTCCTTTCCAAATTTTGAGTTTTATCATATTCTTGTAAAAACCTTGATCCATATCAACAACCTTGACCATTGAAGGGTAAATCCTTGAGTACATTTGTGATCTTTCCAAACCCAGAAGTTTGAAATACTATTGGACTCTCACTTTTGTGGAAACTTCCCCATTGAAAATATTGGTCATAATGTTCAATTTTCTCGCAGGATGCAAATCTATCGAGTTTTCCCTTTGAGTGCTTTTCTCATGGGGATAATTGTTAATAATGTTTCATATTAACCCACAACCACAACCTGTATTCCTTGCAATTTTCATCAAGGTTTTTGTTCGGTCACATATCCCCACGTGACAGTGAGAGGCAACCATGTAAGCCCCAAGACACAATTTGTGAGAGAAATCATTGTGCGTGAGCCCATCATACAGAAAAGGTCTTGTGCTTGTTTTATATGTAGTCTGTAAATCATGATCCAATCAAATTCATTCTTCACACACAAGTTTCTCCTAACATTATTGAGTTTCTTATATTTTCACATGAGCCCTCAATTCTAAAGGCTGCAATCTATGTGGGATAATCCCTGTGGCATTGGAGTTGGAGTACTTTTGGCACTCATTTGATATTATTCTTCCCATTGTTTAAATTATAATAAAAACTTCCTGAGCGGACTCAACCCTTGGTATGCATTAATACCATGTTGATATTTTACCACTCTACTCAACACTCAGTAGTTATCTCAAATAAAATCCATTTATCTACTAAAATCATAGTTGAGTAATCAACTAAACATGTAGTGGAAGCGTAAAGAAGGAAACCAAATCAAGCACATAAGAACACCAAGATTTTGGGTAAACCCATCAAAAAACCCCAGAGGTAAAAACAGTCCAATGATGCTTTTATTAAGGTCAAATTAGGGTTCCTGTAATAGGGAAAATGGCCCACTAAGAGAATTATACATTGCAGACAAACATGGCAAGAGATGACCTGTTGTATGATCGTTTCGACACACTTTCCAAGAAATACGTGACTTTCCCTTTTACGACTCATGGATATCTAATACTTTCCCCACTATGACCCAAAAATATCCATGACTTTCTGAAATATGAATCATGGATATGTATGGAAAGCTCCATACAACACACTTCTTTCCTCTAGATTCTCCCCTTGAAACCCACCTGCGCCTGCCTCTGCTCTCTCTCCTCCTTGAACTCTATGACCTCTATATGGATTTCCTTCTCCAACTAACCAAGATCTTGAATCATGGTCCTTTGTGATCCAACCCTCTAGTCAATACTTGGATGAACTCTCTTCATCCAACCAGTGAGATATCATCACTCTAGTGTAAGCCAAATTCGTTCTTTGGTCCTACACTCCTCACTAGAAAAAGTCCTTCTTCTTTATCCCCACCCTTGGTATCTCAACAAGTATCTCACAAATGTATCTCACACAAGTATCTCGACCTCGAACTCTCATTAAAAGTCCCGACCGTGTTGAGTCCCTCAACACAAGTGTCTTCCTCCTTTTTCTATCCTTTATTTTATAATCATGAGTTACAATCTATTTCTAATCTCAAAAGTGATATACAATCGATATTACTTCTCACACCCACTTAAGATTTAGATTACATGTTGCATGATAAGCATGTCCTTAAATAACTCAATTCACTAATATATACAATTTTACTTTAATTAATTCCTTTTAACTAAAGTAAACTCAAGACTAGAATATTTTCGACAACTTCCACATGAAAAATACATGCCTATGTGGAAGTACCTGTTTGATGCTACCAAAAACATCAACACTCCCTCTTAGTGAGGAAGTTACTTCTCCCACCCAGATTTTTCTCTATATTCGCTACTAGATCCGCTACCATGCTTGCTCTACAATACACCTGATTGAATGCCCCCTCTACACAAAAGCTATGCCCCCTCTGACCTGTCTCCGAAGAATCACAACCTATGAACATTATTGTAGAATTATCCTGGTCCTGAGCATCTTACATGGCCATATCATACCATGAATCCTTATTGACTGAGTTGGAAGGCTGCTCCTTCCCACTTGGACCTGAAGGATGATTCCTTTGAGTTGCCCAAAATTTGGAGCTACCTACTCCCTGTTCTCTGTCACTATGCTGCTAGAAATGTTTCTCATAGGATGTCCCTTTAGCCTATACAAGTTGCTATCTCTAAATCCAAATACAACTACTTTGTCTGAGCTATATCCCCTAGGCATGATAAGCACCTACCCATCTCAAAATAATACCTCATAGCCCTTCTTCTCAATCACTGAGACTGAGATCATACTCCTCTTGAGTTTTGGCACCCATATCACATCTTGCACTCTCAATGTGCCTCCTGACTCCATCCAAAATGACACTATTCTAAATCCCGTCATTGCATGCTTGGTCCCCATACCAAATTCCACATGCATCTCTAAGTCAGACTTTGTGAAGCTCTCAAACACCTCTCACAGTCCTGTGTAGATGTTAACCTTGTACAATATTTTAATGCAAATATATTTTCATTAAAATAACATAAAATATACAATGGAAAATACACACATTACACAGAGATGTTTTCCCTGGAAACCCAAACCAAGAAAACCAACATATTCTATATTCATTCACAGTGATACATTGTTTACAATACAATATACATATAGGATCCAACAACATCCAAAACCCTAACACAATGAATTGGATTAGTCAACAACCCTAATTCCTTAACTAGAAATAGAAAACCATCGACAAAAACCATGTGCCGAAAAACCACCCAAATATGGACACAAAAATCGAGGTGACACAAAAAATGAGGCAAAAATACGACATGTTTCCTGAGGAAAAAACAATTTCTTAGGGGAATTTCCCCTGAACCCTCACACAAGGGGGATATCACCCCCTTGCAACACCCAAATGGGGGCCTATCACCCCCTCCTCAAACCCTCCTACACGCCTGACACAACGTAGAAGACACTATAACTAGTCGTGCAAAGAATATAACACATACCCAACATTGTTCCACTTGTTGTTTTGTTTTCATACAGGGGGTTACAGGGTTGCATAGTCAACAATATAGGGCAACAATTCCCATGGATCCTCTACACTAAGATAACTTCTCAATGCTCACATATTTTTCTAATGAATCTTCAACATTCTTCAAAGTGTCCACCTTCATCAACAACACTTTCTTTTCTTCAACTATGTCTCTCACAAAGTGATATTGAATATCAATATGCTTTGTCTTTGAATGATAAGTTAGGTTCTTCGCCAAAAAAAATGCACTCTGACTGTCACAATATATCGTTACAACTTGTTGTACCAAACCAATATCTGAACACAATCTTTGTAACCATACTGCTTCCTTACTTGCATGAGTGGTTTCCATGTATTCAACTTCTGTAGCTGAAAGTGCCCCTACAACTTGTATTTTGTTCATCCAACTTATTTCTCCTCCAAACAAGTTAAACCATACCTTCTTGTATATCTCCTATGATCCATATCTCCAACCCAGTATGAATCCACAAATCCATGTATGTCCAACACTTTGTTCAATCTCGGTCTTCCTTGGTAGCCCAATCCATAGCTAGCAGTGCCACACAAATACTTGAAAACCCTTTTTACTGTTGTCCAATGCTCATTCCCTAGGTTTGATATATACTTGCTAAAAACTCCGACACATGTGCAATGTACGGTCTAGTACAGACCATTTCATACATCAAACTGCCAACTACACTTGCATATGGAACACAAGACATGCCCTCCTCCTCTTATTGTGTCTTGGGACACTGATCCACAGATAAATTCACACCAACAAGAATAGGGACCTTGAGAAGTTTACATTCCTGCATATTAAACCTCTGCAATATTGTCTCGACATATTTTCTCTGATTTAACTAGAGTTTCCTGTTTTTATGATCTCTTTTAATTTCCATTCCCAAAATGAAATTTGAAGCACCGATATCCTTCATGTCAGATTTATAGGACAACTGAGTTTTCACATCTTAGATAATCTCCTTGTTGTTTCCTATCAGAAACATGTCATCCACATACAAGATCAAATAAATAAAATGATCACCAATTAATTTAAAATACACATAGTGATCCTCTTTGCTTCTTGTGAAGCCAAGTCGCAACATAGAAGTATCAAATTTTTGATACCACATCCTTGGTGATTGTTTTAAACCATACATGGACTTTTTCATCTTGCATACCGGCTCCTTCTTTCCCTTTACAAAACATCCTTCTAGATTCTTCATATAGATTTCTTCTTCTAGATCCCCATGTAGGAATGTTGTCTTCACATCCATCTATTCTACTTCAAAATCAAATGCAAAAACAAAAAATAAAATAAATCTTGTAGAAGTTAACTTGGCAATAGGAGAAAAGATCTCCCCAAAATAAATTCCCTTAACCTGGGAATAGCCCTTTGCTACTAACCAAGTTTTTTATTTCTCCACTTTGCCTTCTGCATTCAACTTCTTTTTAAATACCCATTTGCTACCAATAGTATTTCTTCTAGTCATCAAATCCACTAGATCCCAAGCCTCATTCTTATCCAAGGCTGACATTTCTTCATCCATGGATTTTTTCTAGAGCTTTTCATCCTCTGAATCCACAACCTCCCTGACAGTTCTAGGATCATCACCAGTAATAGACAATGAAATTTTTTAATGGAAATAAGATGGAGTATACCTTTCCACTATCCTTCTTTCTTGAACCGATCTCCTCAATATTGGAGTATGAGGATCTTCTTCTTTTGATTCCTATTCTTCTATAGAGTATGATTCATCATCCTTTAAATCAAACTGTCTTTTCTTTGGTTCTTCATTACTTGGTAGGAATTATTGTTTAACAACATCCTTCATTTCTCTAAATACCACATCTCGGCTAGACACAACCTTCTTAGTTTCTTGGTTCCAAAGCTTATAATCTTTGAGACCATCTTTATACCCAATAAAGATACACCTTTCAGCCTTCTTATCTAGCTTACTCCTATTTTCCTTTGGAACATGAACATAGGCCTCACTACCAAATACCTTGAGATGTGTGAGAGAAGGTTTCTTACCATTCCATACCTCTTGTTGATTCTTTTCATCCAGTGCTGATCAGGGCGATCTGTTGACCAGGTAACATGCAGTACCCACTGCCTCTGCCTAGAATTATTTCCTAACCCGACACTACTGAGAATGCACCTTGATTTTTCCATCAGTGTCATGTTAATCCTTTCTGCAACTCTATTATTATAAGGTTTATATGGAGTAGTCCATATAAACCTTATAATAAACTATTTAAACTATTTAAACTAATGGAAGAGAGTTCTGTTTGGAGCCTTAAACTATTTAAACCTATCAAAGACTTCAAATTTATTCCCGAGGAAATATAGCCAAGTATTCCTCAGTAACTCATATATAAATGATACATAGTACAAAGATTTTGCCAATGATGGAACCTATACAGGTCCAAACACATCACTGTGAACTAGATGTAAAATTCCTTATGCCCTCTTTGCACCAGAAGGGAATCTTACCTGATTCTGCTTCCCATATACACAATGTTCACAGAAATCAAAATATAGAGAGAAGTTAGACATACATTCAACCATACCTTTATCATGTAGTAGTCAAATACCCTTCTTTTCGATATGCCCCAGTCTTTGATGCCACACCATAACCTTTTTCCAAGAGACTGGAGGAGTTATTTCTTCTTCAACTCCAATATTAGGAACAATGGAACTATAACACCCATCACTAATAGTGCTTCCTTTCAGCTTATACAGAGTTCCAAACTGAACTCCCTTCAGTAACACCATTGCTCCTCTAACAATCCTACAAATTTCCTTTTCAAATATTGTTTTTACCCCTACATCATCCATTTTTCTTACAAAAATCAAATTTCTGGCCAAACTTGGGATGTTCAGAACACTAGGTAGTGTTCTAATCTTTCCATGCATGAGCCTCAACTTGAATTTTCCTCATCCTATGATTTTGGTTGTCGAGTCATCACCTAGGAAAACATTACTTCCATACCTGTTATATTCACAGAACCACTCCCTGTGGGGAGTCATATAAAAGGATGTACTTGAGTCAACCAACCATGCCTCATGATTTGCATGTGTGCTTGAATAAGCCAAGTACATATCCCCTACTTCTTCCTTGGAGTTATTTTCTTCTATAGAAGGAGCTTCTTTAGATCCCTTCTTTTTCTCAATTTTGGATCTACATTGCTTCTTTTCCACATCTCTAGCATACCTTTACAAACTTTCCGGGAGATTTAGATCCACCCTTAGAATTAAATCTCCCACTTGAGGACTTAGATCTATTTATTTCTTGGGAGCATCCTCTTGCAAATAATGCATCTGTGCTTTTTCCTTCCATGTTCTTCTATTTCATATCCTCTGACAACAAGGATGAGACCACTTAATCAAACTTCAAGGAAGTTGTATTACTACCTGTGGCCACAACTAGAATATCCCACGAGTCTGGTAAAGAGCACAACAAACTGATACACTTATCTTCATAGGAAAGTTTATTCTCAACATATACTAACTAAATTACAACAATATTGAAGGCATTCAAATTATCTGCCATCGAGTCTCCATCTCTCATTCTCAGGTTATACAACTTATTTCTCAGGAATAGTTTTTTTACTAGGGACTTAGACTGACACAACTTCCCCAACTTATCCCATAAATCCTTGGCTTTAACTTCCTTTGATACATTCAGTAATAATGAATCTAAGAGACATAATCGAATTGTGCTCTTCACCTTCCGATACAATTTTTTCCAGTCATCTGCTGAAGTTCATGTAGGTGAAGTACATGGATCCACTATGACACACTGATCTTTGTTCACCAACAGATCTTCCATCTCGAGCTTCCATAACTCAAAAAGTTCCCCATTAAACTTCTCGATCTCCGTTTTCGAGCTGCTCACCATTTCTCTTCACCTAAAGAATCAATACCACATATCTCCCACTGTAACAAGTCTTGTCACAGTCCCGAGCCAAACCATTGACCATAAAAGTGTCTCCCTGAAGCCAACAAAGCTATGATACCAAATGCATATTTTAACCTTGTACAATATTTTATTGCAAATAGTTTTTCAATAAAAGAACAAAAAAGAGACAATGGAAAATACATACATTACACAGATATATTTTCCTTGGAAACCCAAACCGAGAACACCAACATATTCTATATTCATTCATAGTGATACATTGTTTACAATACAATATACATATAGGAGCCAACGACATCCAAAACCCTAACCCAATGATATGGATTAGTCAACAACCCTAATTCCTTAACCATAAATAGAAAACCATCGGCAATAAAGATGTGCCGAAAAACCTCCCAACAATGGACACGAAAATTGAGGCGATATGAAAAACGAGGAAAAAGTGTGACACATTTCCCGAGGATTTTTCTTTTCTCGGGGTCCTTGCCCTTGAACCCCCACTCAAGGGGGATATCACCCCCCTACAACCCAATAAGGGGTGGCCTAACACCCCACCCCTCAAACCCCCTTGCGTGCCCAATGCAACGTAGCATACACTATAAAAAGTCTTCCAAAAAATATAAAACATACCCAACATCCTTTCATATGACATGTGGCTCTACTATCTATCAACCATGCAATATCTGATATAATTCCCAAGGAAGTATGGGAAATAAGTACGAACTCTGTCTTTTCAAACTTCTTGCAAAACACATCCAGTTGAGTATTCACCGATTCAACTACCTATGAATTCATTTCATTCCCCCTCTTCTTCTTGTGCGGACATTGCCCTGCATAATGTCCAAACTTGTGACATGAAAAGCACTTGACTTTTCTTATGTCCTTCTTATTCTTTCCATATTGAACATTCGATTCTACACTGACAATATTCTTGAACATTCCCTTCCTTTCTTAGATGGAAAGATAAAAGTTCTCATCATGGCTTCTCTTCAAACCATCCATGGACTCTAACTGAGTCTCCTCCTCAATACAATCATTCTATAGTCTATTAAACCCAGACACTGTCTCTCATGCATATATCCCATGAAAAATAGGTTCCCAAGACTTGGGAAGACCTCTCAATGCTATATTCACCAACTCGACATCATGTACTGTCACGCCAATCTCTGCAATTTGATATCGAATCTGTGTGATCTTCATAATATAATTTACAACTGTGTCCTCACTGGACATCTTGAAAAATTGAAGCTGGTGCTTCGAACGTAGAAACCTGCCTGTATTCTTGTTTTGGTATAGACTCACCAAATAATAATACATTTCCTTGCAATATTTCTTCTTACAAATGTCTGGAATCAAGTGATCATTCACTGATTCTAGCAACACCCACTTGGCCTTCACTTCCTTCTTCTTGTGAAATTCCAATTCTTGCAGATCCGTAGGAGCTACAACTACATATTCAACATAATATTGGAGGTCATTCTCCTCCAACAAAAGAAGACTCCTTGCCTTCCAATCCTAAATGTTTGTTTCCCCTTCTATCCTGTCCTCAATATTTAATGTGTTCACCATCTTCAAGATATGATTTGATAACCCTCTACTGGAACTACCCTGTACTGTCTTGTATGACCTATCCATGACTTTTCCTTCTTTGACCTGCAGATATCTGTTACTTTCTACACTGTGACTCGTGGATGTCTCTGTATACCTGCAAAAAAAAAACACTTGTTCTACTGAGTACTATCGTTTCCCTGAAAATATGTCCTTTGATTTCCGCTGTTGGTTATTTACTTGATAATATCTTTCCTATTGGTTTCCTCACTTCAAATACTAGGATCTAATACCATGTTGAAACTATGATAAAAAATTCCTAAGCGGACTCATCCCTTGGTATGCACTAATACATTGTTGATATTTTACCACTCTACTCAACACTCGATAGTTAGCTCAAATAAAATCACTTTATCTACTAAAAGCACATTTGAGTAATCAACTAAACATGTAGTGGAAGCATAAACAAGGAAACCAAATCAAGCACATAAGAACACCAATATTTTCAAGTAAACCCCTGGAAAAACCTCGAAGGGAAAACCAGTCCAATGATTCTTTTATTAAGGTCAAATCAAGGCTCTGATAACAGGGAAAATGGCCCACTGAGAGAATTATACACTGCAGACAAACCTGGTAAGAGATGACCCCCTGTACAATAGTTCTGGAAAACTTTCCGAGAAATCCATGAGTTGCACTTCTTCGACCCATGGATATCCACGAATTTCCCCACTGTGACCCGTGGATGTCCGCGAATTTTTAAACTGTGACTCATGGATATGTATGGAAAGTCCATACAAGAAGCTCTATACACAAAAATTCTTTCCTCTGGCTTCTCCCTTTGAAACCCTCCTGTGACTTCCTCTACTGTCTCTCCTCCTTCACCTCCATGACCTCTAGATAGATGTCCTTGTCCACCTATCAAAGATCTTGAATCATGGTTCCTTTTGATCCAACCCTCTCATCAATACTTAGATGAACTCTCTTCACCAAACTAGTGAGATATCCTCACTCTAGTTTAAGCAAAATTCCTTCTTTGTTCCTACACTCCTCACTAGAAAAAGTATTTCTTTTCTATCCTCACCCTTGGTCTCTCACCAAGTGTCTCACAAGTGTATCTCACACAAATATCTTGACGTCGACCTCTTGTAAAAAGTCTCGACCATGTCAAATCCCTCAACATAATTGTCTTCTTCCTTCTCCTAGCCTTGATTTTATAATCATGAGTTACAATCTATTTCTAATATCCAAAGTGATCTACGGTTGAGATTACTTCTCACACCAACTTAATATTTATATTACATGCTCCATGCTAATCATGTCCTTAAATAGCTCAATTCACTAATAAATACAATTTTACTTTAATTAATTCCTTTTAACTAAAGTAAACTCAAGACTAGAATATTTTTGACAACTTCCACATGAAAAAAACATGCCTATGTAGAAGTACATGTATTATGCTACCAAAAACATCAACACCCATGACATGAAATCCACAATTCGTGCAGGATTTCCTTGTCCGGCTTTCTGCGAACCTAACACATCCTAGAAGCCTATTCATTTCCTAATCTCGTAAGCCTATCTACCCATTATCCCACACAACTATCTCCCCATAGATTTATATGATGAGATAATCAAATTATCTATCCCAATGAACCTATCGGGATACCTATCACACAAGCCTAATGAAATCATCCTTTCCCACAATCCCGTGGACATGAGAATTTCATGTTGATTATTTATTATTTTTATTCTGATTATATTGTTTTAATCTTGGGTTATTTTCATTTCAGGTGTGGTCAAAACTTTAATGGGGACCTATGTTTTATACCTTTCCTATTTCCACATACAAACTACATTGGGGGAGTTAAATAATATAAACCCTTCATTTCCAAGCTCCCTGATGCATGTGGGATAAATCCCCAAACTAATAGATCAACATCTGAGATTGACTCACATAACAAATCAATGTCTACAGAGCGCTGAATACAAAGAAACAGATATCGAGCTCTAGGTGGTCAAATTGAGCATGAGATAGCTTGTTGGAAAGCTTGAGTAGTGAGGAATCTGTTGGTATAATCCTTTAAGCCGTATTGACAACATAAATGTTCAAAATATTTGAGGGAAAATAAACAAATATAATGACTACGGTCAAAGAAATTTCCAAAGCCTATGAATCGTGGACATCCTATGTGGAGCATGTATCTTCAAAGAAATATGCATAATTATTTATTTAGATATTATCATATTAATATTGTAATTAGCATTCGAAATATAAACAAGAATAAAAGGAATTGAAATGAAAAGTTGTAATAGGAAAAAAATCAATAGTTACGGGAACTAGAGAGTTTCTCTTATTCTGTAAAAGAGGACTCGTGTTTGAGGAAACATACTTTTCCCATCATTTGATGGTGATATTATTATCTCATAAATGAAGAGAAGAAAGCATCCTTGGTGACCATGAATGGTGTTGGTTTGTGTATTGGACTATTCTACATATGCAAATGAATTTTACAGTTTCTTGAATGATACATAGCATGAATTATTTATGTGTGTATTGTTTGAGTTATCTGACATTTGTGGTTACTAAACACACATATGGATAATGTTACAAGTTTGATCTACAACTATTTTTGATTCAATCTATAACTTTATTGTTTTAATATATTACTAATTGATATGAACTATTTTTGCACTTTGTAATACTATTTCATACTATATCTATCTTTTAGAAATACTCCTGCACATGATAGGTTAGAAATAGTTAGATTAGATAGTTCACATTTTCTTTAATTAGATTAGATTTATATTAGTATAATTCTTTGGGGGACAATTTATTGTCTTCCTCTTTTTTTTTTTAATTCTTAGTGGCAACCAGGACCGCATACTAGTCGGAAATTTCCATCCCAAACAAGAGTGAGTCTAATTGGGACTCGCCATTGGGAATTCTCCCATACTTTCTATACAATGTTGATGTTGGTATCATCAAACATGTACTTCCACATAGTTCTAAGTGTCTAGACGTGTGGAAGTCATTCAAATCCTTTTACCTTAAGACTTTACTTTAATTAAATGAATTATTAGATTAAAGTTCTTTTATTAGTAAGTTGAGTTTTATTTAAAGAAATGATTTAATTAGAGTTAATGAATTAAATAATAGCCATGGATCTCAAGTGAATGAGAAGTAATCTCAGTTGTCAATCACATTGGATATTAGGGTTAGTTCATAACTCAATTTTATAAAGGAAAGGCTAGAGTGAAGGAGGAAGACTCTTGATACATTGATTCAGAAAAGAGAAGGAATTTTTCTCAGAGGATTGGATCACGAAGGATTGTGATTCAAGGAGATATTGGATAGGTGGAGAAGGACTTCCACCAAGAGATCAGGTCAAGGAGAAGAGAGAACATCGATAGCTAGAAGTGGGTTTTAGCATATTGAAGCCACAGGAAAGGGTCACACCATGCATAGTTTTCTATACAATGTTTGAGTGTGTGTACGGGGGTTTCAATGGATAAGGGCATGTATACATGAGTTTTTATTAAGAAAAGGCACATACATATCAAAAATAATTCCATTCCTGGGCCATACAATAATGCATACTTTTCCAGATTTTTCTGTAGTTGTATTTCTCTCAGTGGGATATTATTCCTGTTATGAGAGCACTAGTTTTATCATAATGAAATCATCTCAACACTGGTTTTCCCTTCAGGTTTTTTCTAGGGGTATCTACCCAAAAATATTGGTGTCCAGTATTTCTTCTGCTATCTTTATTTGAGTTGAATATTCCAACAATGTATTTTTGTTTTGTGTGCTGCTAATTTGATTTACATCAAGGAATCACTAGATAACAAAGTACCTAGGTGCCAGTGTAGGTATTGTCAGCGTTTCATGGAAACCTACACAGGATACCTAGCTAAAGCATACACAAACAAAGCTTATCAATAAAATGAAGAGAGATACAATATGAAGAATGAGAATCAATGTATATGATGATCTATTCAATGAGCGAGTGATATTCACTCATATAAGAAATGACATCCTATAATAGGAATGTATGCATAATAGTGATGGTCTAAGATTAGAAAGTCTAAAATAGAATTAGTCAGTTAACTCCCATTGAACTAGTGTGCCGAAAATATAAATTTCTCCAACAAACCCCTTGAAAATCACTATGGAGTAAAAAATGAGTCTCGGCTACTAGGAGATATTAGGTACTCATGTACAATGCAACTAATGAACATTGAATAAAAGTGAGGAAAGGGGGAAAACCACATGGGAACACAATCCCCCCTCAAAATAAAATGCATCAAAAGAAGAAAAGGCAGTTGCTAGGCAACTGTGTTCTTCACTGCAAGATGATCCCACAAAGTATAAAACTTCTTCTCAGTGAAGGTCTTGGTGAATATGTCGGCAGTCTGTTCAAAGGAAGAACAAAACTGCAAAACATTGATCCTGTCATGTACTAGATATTTGAGGAAATGCATGTGGACCTCAATGTGTTTGGTTTGATGTCGTTATACTAGATCTCTACAAAATCTCAGTGCACTCTTATTGTCACACCATATGATAGTCAGATAGTGAAACTGGATACCAAGCTTGGTAAGGAAGTGTTGAAGCCAAAGTGTCTGAATGACACAGTTGACTACTCCTCTGTACTCGACCTCTCCGGAAGATAAAGCAATGGCTGATTGCTTCTTACTTGACCAAAAAATTGGGCTTGACCCCAAATTGAAAGTGTAATCAGGTGTGGAATTGTGATCTATGCTATCACCAACCCAATCTGAATTTGTGAAGCCTATGAGATCTAATGCACAACCAACTGCATAGTGAATCCCATAACTCATGGTTTCCTGAACATATCTGAGGACGCACTTGGAATCCTCGTATTAATAAGTAGATATTAATATCAAATTGTTACACCATCTGTCATATTAATAAGTAGATATTGAAGGCGCCATTTGATCTCGTTGTAAAGCTGGGTGAAAGAAAAAATGTCGGTTGTGATTATGACACTTTAGAGTTGAGTGCATTTTCAGGTCCCGAATGCCCATTTATCTGACAATGTCATTGACAAGGGGAACTATAGGAAAATCAGATTCACATAGCCCTATAATAATATAGAGTTTTGTTAGGTTTTGAAAATGGATGTGATTTGAAGCAGTGTTGTAATTATTTTTTTTTGGTTGTCGATTTTTTTTTATAGAGACTTGTTATGGAGATCTTATGGATTTCACATGGCTTATATGGGCCAAGGGTTAAGAGGTCCACCTTGCCAGGAGTGTTCCAGAGTACACAATGCTTGTGAAGGAGGCCCATGCACAACCTATGCTGAATATTTCTCATGACATTGTTCCTAGAATCATGCCACAATATCATAAGTGGTGTCAGATATTTGGTTTTCTTTTCCTTCCAAGATTGTTTTACTTTCATATATTGCTCTTGTTCTCTTTTCCTTCTAGGCTTATTTTACTTTCATATGTTTCTCCTGTAGGCATCAACCTACTAGAACAATGAATTTACAACATCTTCTTTCTGCTAGTTGTTTGGATTTCTACAGGACTGTCAAGGTTGAAATCAATATCTTATTAGAATTTGGAAATTTTTTCTATTAAGGAGACACATTTTTATAGTGGTATGGAATCCATTCAAGGGCCGAATAAAGGGTATACATTTCAGAACCAGAGTTAATCATGGGTTTTTATCAAATAAATTTGGTCTCTAGGCCTTTTATATTGGCTTTTCTCGGGCGAGGACTGGTTTTTAAATATAGATTGAGATGGGTGAAGCACGGGAGGATCGTGAGCCATGTCTTTAGTGTCAATAAAATTTTGGATTCTTGGAATGTCCTACAATTACTGTATAAAAAGCCTTGATAATAGATGAACAACTATTACATTCCCTTTAAGAAATGAACTATAACTATTGTCACCTTACATGTCTAGGACTATTGAATATGGGTATGCTACAAACCACTAAAAATTATTCCTTATATGGACCAAGTTATTATCAATGTATGTACATATTAAGTATGAAGTTGAGGATATGCACCAAATTATATCAAATTATGAACGAATGTTGAGGAGGCTCTGTGGCACCACGACTAGGGTTTTGAGGGTCAAACAAGCTTCCCGCTCTGTGGGATCCACAACTATGTTCCACTAGCCGCATCCCCGATATTCTAAGTGTGGGTGTAAGACCAACATGATGAGCGGCCATGGGAGGATCAAGAGTGAAGGCAGTGGTGAAGGATTCCAGCTCTGCGAATCGGTGCGTCAATGCATCGTGTGGACGCGTGAATCATTTTCCAGTGGTGACGTTTGCTCTGTGGCGGTGTTTAGGGGCTGAGGTGGATGCTCAGAGCCGGGTTTAGGGATATCTCCCTGAGCCTGCATCTACTGGAACTAGTAGCTCTGTATGTGATTAGCGACGAAGTATTTGTAGTGGAGGAGGCTTTGGGGTTATTGCGGTTGCTCACATGTATTCCTTTCAATTTTTCGGACCCTCTTGAACTCTTCCTTATTGGCTTGAAGAGGGTTTTGGAATAGATCTTTGAGGTCCATTAGGGGCTTGTGATGTTTTTCTTAACACTTTGAGGTCCTTAGGGGGCATGCGGTGTTGGGTATACACTTCGAGGTCCGCTAGGGGTGTGCGACTTATGGTTTTAGCATCTTTTTGGGTCTCTGTTGGGATTTTTCCCTGTTTTGTATCTCTTTTTGCAGCCTGCGTGCTGGGTTTTTCTTCTCTGGTGACCTTCTGAGGATGTATGGGATTTGATTATGAGCATGGTCTTTGGACTAGTACTGCTTTCTCTTTTCCTTTATGAATTTTATCCATCTGCTGGTCACGAGACTACTATTGGTGAAAGATTCATTGACAATTTTGTCTCCTTTCGCTGTCTTTTGTAACATCTCTTGACTAGAGAACAAATTATATTTATAATATAATTGAGAAATTTTCTCGTTGGAAAAAAAAGTTGTATCAAATTATCCTTTTAATTTGAACATAACATACAAGACAAAAAATATATAAGAAATTAGCAAAATTCCCAAGCGCATTAAAACTGAAAATGTGGGTGCCAAATAATTAGACCTAATAAGTATGGAGTAGCACCAATTTATATCAAAATATTCTTTTAATTTGAACATTCATCAAAAGTGAGTGAGAAAGTGAGTGCCAAATAATTACTCCTAATAAGTAGTATCCTTTTAATTTGAACATTTATCAAAAGTGAGAAAGTGATTGCCAAATAATTAGAACTAATAAGTATAGAGTACCAAGTTATATCAAATTATCTTTTTAATTTGAACATGTAAGACTAGTGCACAATTCCCAAGGGCATCAAAAGTGAGAAAGTGGGTGCCAAATAATTAAACCTAATAAGTATAATAAGTATAAAGTTAAGTATTTTAAGTGAAAAAAGATTTATCAAATTCATTGACATTTGAAAAAACTTTTGAGTTGTAGCAAATTTTATATATACTAATATGATGTCTTGTTCTCAAGAACAATTTAAGACCACTTTCATGTAGCATGTCAAATTATATTTTATATGTTGTGAATTTGCCTATTTTGTTTTTGTTTGTTAGTTTGTCCGTGACATGTGGGACTAACTTGTGGCTAAGAAACCGTGACTTAGGGGCATCTAAGCTGTCAAAATCACCTGGGGATCACACCCAGCTTGAGCCACACCAACTCTTAACATGGTTGGAGTTTTTGTCCCACAAGTTTCGAACCGGTGACTTAACATCACAGAGTGCCTTAACAGTGCTCTCTGTCACCGACTGTCCTACACCTCGGGGAAATGTTGTGAATTTTCCTATTAAACAAGTGCATTAACTTCTATTTTTTATGGAATCCATTAAACAATGCATTAACTATTTCTTATGGAATCCATGAGAGTAGGAGTCTTTTACAATATGTCGTTGACTTTAGTTATGTTCTTATGTTGTGAAAGATGGAAAATGGTCAAGACAATGGTTTCTTGCACTTCATTTATTCTTCAAAATTGACAAGAGATGGTTTCTTAGGGAGACTCTTATGGAAAAAAAATTAACGTTCATAATGAGTTTAGAGTATGAACAACAAAGATCACTTCCCATACTGCATTTGGTAGCAGTTACAATGAAGGCAAAAAAGTATTTGAAATGTAGGGAGAATTACAACTAATGGTTGTCAAAGCTTATCTTTCATTTATATAGTTTTGCATGTGTGTGCAAGTTCACTAGTACTTTTACTTTTGTTTATGTTTTCTTTTAATGTCCTTTGTGACCTATTGTTCTTGTTTATGTTTTCTCTTAATGTCCTTTGTGAACTATTGTTCTATAGGCTAGTGCCATAGTCCATAGATTGTTTACTTATGCATAAGGGTCTAATTAATTCTATACATAGTCCATAGAGATTCTACACAAAATAATGCTTCAAAGTACTTATAATTAAGGATTGTGGACTTAGATTCCTTGGAATTTTGGAAGATATATTCCTACAAAAATGAAGATGATGATGATGGTGGTGGTGGTTAAGGTCCAGTAAGATCAAAATTGTGTAATAGGACCGTAAGAAAAGTAAGAGATTACTTGAATTTCTTTAAAAGGTATTTTGATGACTTAAATGCATTAAGAAAAGTGATCCAAGATCACTAAAGTTTTGATGAACTAGAAGGTTAGGAAGGTCAGTATTGTGACAAATATTTTGAAATTGGGATCTAATTTGGGTATATGCAGGGCACTCTAGGAGAAACTACTTTTCATCTTCAACCCTCTTGTTGTCACAAATCTGACCAATTATTTCTTGCCATGGTGTTTTGGGGATTTCCCAATGCCCCGTTTCACTATGAAACTCGTGAGAATTAGTTCTTATTTTAGAAATATTGATTCTCTTCTTTACTCTAGTCAAAACATAGAGATACTCCATAGATTCTCCTTAAATTTAGCTTGTACAATATTTTTAATATCATCGGTATTATGTAGAATAACTTCTTATTTTATTCCCCAATGATTTAGGAAAGACTTGGCATCATTATGCCATCCCCACTTGAGCCATTGGTGATTTTGGCTAGAGCCTAAAACAATTTTATGGAGCCTCTTGTCATCCATCGTGTTTATGTTTTTCTTGTACATTAAGTATCTAATCATAGTTGTGCTCTCAATGGGGGAAATGATTGCTACGATGAGGAGGATATGATAGGGTGTATTTCCCTTAATTTTGAGATTATAAGTTATAAAATTCTTTTGGATATGCTCTATCCTTCTCCAGGATTCTCAAGATATATTATCATACTACATCCCCAAACTTCACATCCATATAGGATAACAGGAATGAAAAGAGTCTCAAAGAGGATCTTTTTCTTATCCCATAGTGAAAGGTTTGCTAATTTACAATTATTTTCAAGCCCATAATAATGTTTCCACCCTCCATTTATCCTTTTCTTAATTCTATTATTCCAATTGAACTTGTGATGAATATCAATTCCAAGATACTTGTACAAAGGCACTTCCTCCAAGATACTTGTACAAAGGCACTTCCTCCAAGATACTTGTACAAAGGTACTTCCTCCAAGATATTGTTGCCATAAAAGAAATTATCGTAGGTGATATTGTTGGATTTAATGATCATAACCTTCATTTTGTCAGTGTTCACAATCACACCTGTACTAGAGAATAATTCCTTGAGGGTTCTAAGATGTTTACTATGGTCATAGGGATTCCTTGCCATATGAACAATATCATCGACATAGAGAAGAATGATGATTACCATACTAGCAAGAGTTGTGATTTAGATTATATTGGAAACAACATGAAGGTAGAGATATACCAAGGAAACACACATACATATTGCAAGAAACATAGTAATACAATAAAACTTATATTCTATTAATGACTATTTGGAATACACAATAATGTAAAATGCAAAGCACACAAGCTAGCTAGAATGGTGGTAGCTTATCCATGAAGAGAGAGATGTGTTGGCTATTCTCATTTGCAAGAAGTTGATTACAAGGAAGTAAAAAAGGCCTTTTATGATAAAGAATCAATGAGAAAACCTTAAACATCCAAAACCATAACCCCATAATATGAAAGAAAAAACGTTTTGTGGGTCTCGATGTCGTTAGTTGATACGTCAACTTCTCGGGGGTGTAAATTTTGCATACAATCTCCGTTTGGAGTGCTCGACATCCCATCATAAATTTCTATTCGAGAAGTACACATTCTGAACGACCTATGATCTATCATTCACTACATGTTAGGTGTTTTCGTGCTAAAAAAATGTCATTTAGGGCCTTGAAATGGCCCCAAAAGTTTGGGACCTGAAAAAATGTAGAAAATTTGCCAAGATGTGGAACCATTATGAATTAGTGGAACAAGTGAGTGACCACCAGTATCAACCTATATAATTCCTCCATCGTTAGGAATAAATTATCCCCATTGCATCAATTTCTTCCATCATATGGGGAAACTTATGTTGAATCTGACTCCTGGTGAGCCACTTGCCCTGGTGAAGAAGTTGCCCTACTTTGATGACTTGATAGAGTTGGATGTTCTGTTGGCAGGTGCCCTTCATCTTGGTGTCCATGATCCAATCAAATTTCAAGTGTTCAATGTATATAAGATTGAGTTATGTAGGGGCCAAGTGATCAAGCACCTCTGAAGTGTCTAGGAGAGATGGAAAATATGGTCGAAGTAGTTCCACATTAAATACAGGGTGCAAACCAAGGAAAGGAGGGATACTTAATTCAAAATAATTCTCACCCACAACCTTGGTGATGATGTAAGGAATGTATCAAAGTGGGCAGATCTTCCGATGGGGTTCTTTGAGGTCATCTTTCTGCAAATGAAACCATACCTTATCTCTCACCTAAAACTTGTGTGGTACCTAATGTTGATCGTGGCAGTTCTTGTACTTGGAATTGGATTTCTACAAAATATCATGAACTTGTTGTTGGATTTGTTCAAAAAATTTGGCTCCTTGATTGAACTCTTTCTGAGCATGGGAGGTGTTGTCACAAGAGTTGGTTCTAGGCTATAATAGAGCCAAGCCTTAGCATATTTTAAATGGAAAAATAAGTTATCACTCAAAAATTGATTTGGGTTGCATGCAGATAAATTACGAGATAACCACAAACCACTTTTGATTAGAAGATTCCCCTTCCAAACTAAGAGGGATCTCTCGAATATATGTCATGATAGGATATCCAATAAGATTAACAACAGGTAGATCTGTGGGTAACAAAAGGTTTTGAGGTTTTTAGGGTTGATGGGTTGGACTGGGAGGTAGTCCATTCGACATGGAGTCAAATGATCAAGCAAATAATAAGAGTTCTTTAGAAATGGAAATCCATGGAGCAGAGGCGAGATAGAAGCTGATTACAGAAGAAGGATTTAGTTGAGAGTGCCACTATAGCCTATCTTTTTCTCATCCAACTGATTTGTCCTCCAAATAGGTTAAACACATACCCACTTGTAGTTCTTCTGCTATCCAGTTCTCTAGACTAGTCTGCATCAACAAAGTCATGTATGTCCACCACTTTGTCCAATCCTGGTCTTCCTTGGTAGCACAATCCATAACTGTTGGTGCCACGAAGATACTTGAAGACCATCTTTACTACTGTCCAATGCTCCTTCCCTAGTTTTGACATATACCTGCTCAAAACTCCCACTGCATGTGCAATGTCCAGTCTAGTACAAACCATTGCATACATCAAACTGCCAACTACACTGGCATAAAAAAAATCTTCTTCTTCCTGTGTCTTGGGACACTGATGTGCAGATAACTTTACACCTATAGGAATAGGAACCTTGACCGGTTTACTTCCATGCATATTAAACCTCTGTAATATCGTCTCAATATATTTTCTCTGATTCAACCAGAGTTTCCTATTTGCACGATCTCTTTTAATCTCCATTCCCAAAATGAATTTAGCAGCATTGAGATCCTTCATGTCAAATTTGGAGGATAGATGCGATTTCACATCCTTGATAACATCCATGTTATTTCCTACCAACAACATGTCGTCAACATACAACACTACATAAACGAAGTGATTACCAACCTGCTTGGAATATACATAGTGATCAACCCTGCTTCTTACAAATCCCAATCCAAGGATGTATGTGTCAAACTTTTGGAACCACATCCTAGGTGATTGATTCAGACCATATAGTGACTTCTTTAGCTTACAGACTAGCTCTTTCTTTCCCTTCACTGTAAAGCCTTCTGGCTGCTTCATGTAGATTTCTTCTTTGAGATCCCCATGTAGGAATGTTGTCTTCACATCCATCTGTTCCACTTCAAGATCAAAAGAAACAACAATAGATAAAATAAATCTGATAGAAGTTAACTTAGCAATAGGAGAAAAAATCTCACCAAAGTCAATTCCCTCTACCTGGGAATAACCTTTTGCTACTAACCGAGCTTTGTATTTCTCCACTTTACCTTGTGCAT
>JZKD02S2166066.1:171392-183217 GCA_000966675.3 Picea glauca
ACTCTTATACTATTGTTCATTGATCATTGGATATAATTGAATGGTTTAAGTATAAGTTGGAAAAGGTTTTTAAATTGTACTTGATACTGATTCACCCCCCTCTCAGTATCAACACCAGTCGCTCAGAATCATCATTTGAAAATGATGACTTAGCATAGTAAAAAATGCCACATTTCAGAAAACGAACCTCATCTTTCGGGGGAATTTTGATTTCCTTCCCAAGCTCCAAATTAAATTATGAAGACACCACTAGAAATATTATGATTTTTATATGTCGATCGACTATTCGAATGCGGAAAAAGTCCTCACCATGACTAAGAAAATTGCTTTTTTCTAAAGTAATTTTTGCATATGACTGGAGTCCCGATTTCGGGTTTTCGAGTTTCGGGGTTTTGGGTATCATGTCTTCAAGAGTTATGAAATGAAAGGAATCCTGAATCATGATGGTATTAATTAGACACTAATATTTTGTCTTAATCTCTTAATTAATCACGATTAACAATTAATGTTTAACCTTTCATAGATTTAAATGTTGGGACATCGATAATGCTTGACGTGTGAAATCCTGAATCGCGAAACTGCGATGAGATTTATTAACGTTAATCTTTATTAATATTTAATTATCCTGGCTTATCCTTTAATGCTTTAGTGAATTCAGGGATCGGGGATGTAGTTATTAAAATATCTACATCGGTCAAATCCCTGACGACCAAAAATCCCGGACTCGTGAGATTTTTCTCCATGTGGCTTAATGCTCGGTGTATGTAGTTGTTCCACTGCCAATGATTCCATTGATTCTCCTTGTGACTCAATGCTTGAACATATGGTACATTTCTTTGATTCTCACGTGAACCATGTCTTTGGATTTTTCATGAGTTGGCTTGTGACTTTTATACTGCTGTGTCATTTGGGGCTGATTTCGATGTTATTTGATCGAAGATGATAGGTAGAGAACATTCATTGATGCACATGATAGAAAAATGACCGTTTTCTCACATCTACACTTTCGACAGTTAAACACTATAATTTTTTTTCTCTCCTAAGTTACCGAAAGCCAAAATTTCAATAATTGTTACAATAAGAGGACTCCTCTTGTGCAGCTGCAATGGGAAAATCTATGTCAAAGGGGGCCAATGGCTAGAACCCCAAGCACACTTGAAATGGGTTGTGTCCAATAGAGTTATGGAGGGATTTTTTTTAGCTATGTTGAACAGAAGGAAGGCTCTCATCCCATGTGCATGTATGTTTGGAATTATACATCCTTAGGATATGAGAAATTATCCTTTTGACTACCTTTGTTTGTTCATTAGTCTATGGATGGAAGGTAGTTGATTTGGTCAACTTGGTGTCCATCATCAAACATAGGTTGGACTAGAAAGTAGTCTAGAACCTACTGTCTCAATCTGAAATAATGGTATGTCAGAGCCCAAAAAGAACCCAAACATGTTCAAAGAAGCTCTTAGTGGTGGCTTCGGCTGTGATACTCTTCTTACAAGGTGAAAAATCTTCCACATTAGAGAATAAATCAATGACCACAAAGATATTGAAATATTGTAGCTTTGAAGAATATTCTAATTATATTTGAGTTATTATATTATAGAAAAAATCTTCGTTTGTTGATTGATCATGTCAGGTCTTGTATAAGACCAAATCCCCTTTTGTGGATTGGTCAGACTATATTTATATTGTGGTATTTGTCAAGTTAGGCCCTAGGGTTTATAAAGTGGTTTTAACCACTCTTGGAAGAAGTCGGCCCTACTAAGTGAAGAGACATAACCCTAACTCATCCTCAATAAGTATTTATAAGTGAGTATGGAACATCATTTGTTCACACACTCACTCGCACTTCTAGTGCACATCTTTTGAAGGAAGTTGCAGTTGCAAGAAGGAGAAGAGAGGTGCATTCTCAGTCCTAGGTTATTCTTGGTGGTTTGGTCTTAGTCTTGGCATTGTATTGGAAATCTATTGGCCCTTGACCAGGTTTTGTGGAAACGCTGGTCATGTTTGACCAATTTTGGGGACTTCGATAGGCTGGTCAAAGACGAAGCACCAGTCGAAGTGGAGATCATGGGATCTCGCCCCCTTTTGTGAGATTTTTGGGTTTAGGATTTATGTAATGGGTATGGGATGTCGTCCCATGGGTTTACCCATGTTTAGGCACCATTTGTAATGTATAAATAGACATCTAGGTGATGTAAGAAGAGAAGATAAGTGGAGAGACCTAGTAGAATCAACTTAGTGCAGAGCTAGAGGCTTTGTGCATATGTTGGCCCTTGACCAAGTTTTGAGGAAACACTTGGTCATATTTGACCATTTTTGGAACTTTGAAAGCTTGTCAAAGATGGAGCGCAATGCGAAGTGGAGATCATGGAAGCTAGACAACTTTCTTGGGTCCTTTTTGGGTTTTTGGGGATAATGTAATGGGTATGGGATGTCAGCCCATGGGTTTACCCATGTTTAGGCATATTTTTTAAAGTATAAATAAGTATCTAGGAAATGTAAGAGAGGTAGAGAAGCTAAGTTATAGAAAAGGCTTTGTGTATACTGTGCGACTGACTTGCATAACTGAGTGCAAGTGTTGTAAGTGCCGAGTTCACAGATTGTAAGAAGGCTATGTGCTAGATCTACTCGGGGAAGGAGGATTTGAAGAGGTGCGCACAGATCTCTTGTCCTATGTGGAGTACAATTTTGAGCTCTGTGCTGTAATCAGATTGACCAAAGCTAATAAAGAAGAAGAAGACTTTGTGGACGTAGCCCCAGGGTGGGGGTGAATCACGGTAAACCTATGTGTTGTGATTTGTGCTTTGACCTAATGTGTTTGTCTCTTTCCATATGTTGTGATTTGATATGATTATGCTATGTGCTTTTCTCTGATATACTTAGACAGATATACTTTGCTTTGTGCTTCTTAGATGTATGGATGTAAATATGACATGTATGAAAGTGCTAAGTGCTAGACCTATTTTGTTGTTGCTAAGTGCTAACTTAACCTAGATCTAAGTGAATGCTGCGGTGCTCTGCGCCATCTGTAGAGTTCCATGAGGGTTAAATACTGATGAATGATCTATGCTAGAGTGTTTTCGAAGTGTTAAAATCACAGATTTGTGTCCCATCTAAGGTTGCAGACACTTGAGTCTTGCAACCACCCCTGCCTCTACCTCGGGTGAGATTTCATCTGCTTCGTAGGTGTTTCCGAAAGGGTCGGTAGTTAGGGTTTTGTTGGTGTGCTATTGAAGCATTGAACCCTGGGTCTGCCCCTATGTAAACAAATGGTTCCATTACCAGGACTTGAAACTGTGATTGCTGGGAACTGAGGAAGAAGAAGCTTTGTGCAGAAAGTCTATCCTGAAATTGTAAAAGCTCTATGCATGGACCTGTGCCCTAGTGCACAGTGATCCACTTGATCCAAAAATATTTGTGCTAAAGAAGGAAGGACAGATCTGAAGAAAATAAGTCATATCTGAATGCTTTGTGCTCTAAGAAAGGTTAAAGTGGAAGTTTCTAAGTCAGATCTATAGAAAGAGGTAAGATCTGTAAGCTTTGTGCTCTGATAAAGGTAAGAATAGTTAAAAGTTCTTAGATCTGGAAGCTTTGTAATCTATAGAAGTAAAAGAAGTGACAATTTTTGTTACTAAAGTATGGATTTAAGTATGCTTGATAGATTTTTTCCTAGCTTGAAAACTAGGGCATTGTTAGATGAAAAAACATTTGATATGAATAGATCTGATAAGAATAATGAAAGATATGTTATACCTATACATAGAAAGAATTTTTGGACTAACCAATGGATGTAGGATCCTAGAAATAAATTTTTGCAAGCTAGCCAACATGATCCTAGCATGCAGTACAAGAAAAGTTGGGGATCATGGAAGAGAAAGAGATGATTAACTCTTTGTTAGAGTTGCAGAAGACCAGGACATCTTGCTAAGGAATGCCCTGGGAGAAACCCTAGTTTCCTCTATTGTAAGGCTATGGACCATGAAGTAATGGATTTCCCTAGAATGATTACTAGACTTGAAAAGATAAATATGGAGAATAAGATTATAGAAGAACCCCAGAAAGAATTAGAGATTACGTTACTGAAAATGAAAGAAACCCTGGATGAACATAAAGATGCCAGTTTATCATAGATCTTCAAAGAAAAGGAGAAAGTCAAAGTAAGAATATGAGACTTCAACATCGAATGTGCTCTAGATGAGGGAACACAGATGAACATTATGACATAAAGTTATTGGGAAACCCTAGGAAGGCCTGCTATGGTTCCTTCAATAGGAAGAATAGGGTTGTTTAAAGTAAAAATGGTACTCTATGTGGCATAATTACCCAGATAGCTATGAATACCCATGGAGCTTTGACAGAGGAAGAGTTTTAAGTCATTAGATTTATTGAGGACCGTGCCCCATTTCCAGCTTTGTTAGGCAAGATCTAGATTGAAAAAGACCAAATCCGGAGAAAATAAGAAAAGTAAGCCCTAGAACAGAAGAAGTAATAACTCATGGAATTTATGACTAGAAGGATCGCCTACTTGATGGAAGAACAAGAGAACCAATCTCAGTTGTTGAACACCAAGAACTCGGATGTCGAAGCTATAAGAGTGTTAGAGGAACCATCGAAGACCGAAATACCTAATCCATATGATGAAGGAGTATTACCCTTGGATCTAAAGAAATAACCTCAACATCGCGAAGTGACTATGTCGAGAGAAGACAAGACTTAGAATGGAAAGAGGATGAATGAGATGAAGCTCAGTGGGAAGAAGGCTAAGAAGCTAAGTAAGAAGAGAGCCAAGATTGAAAAGTTATAGAAGGTTCCAGAGGAAACTTCACAGAAAGAAAATTCACAAGAATTGAGCTTCGCCGAGATATCAAGACAATGACATCTGGCACTTCGCCACAATGCAACAATATAGCCATTGGACTGATATACCCATTGGACTTCCACCCCGACTGGACAGAAAAGCATTATAGGATAACCACCAGACGGTTGGACCGTGCCATAACAGATGGATCAATGTTCACGAAAGCTTCATACCCATTGCATCTAGACCGTTGATGAATTTCCTATTTAGCTCGTCGCACCGTGCCCGAAGAACACTTTTTCCAACTAAAAAATTGAAGCCCGCAGGACTCGTAATTGTATACAGTGATCATTGCAAGAAGATCGTTCACCCTAGTGTAGTGTTTTGAGATCATCGTGACCCTGCTTATCTTTCCCAAGTGCATATGTCCGACGAGCTCACTGCGCTTGAGGAATCCATCACAGAAGTCCTTCTTGATTTAATGACTGAGAGATTCATATCAGAAAGAAGAATGTCCACGGGAGTCCAAGCCTCATCAAGAAGAAGAATGCAAGCCTCCCTGTCGACTGCTCGAGCTGGAACATCTTGAGTCGACGCAAAGAGGAGAACTAAGCATAAGGATGACATAGCCAATGCAAAGTTAGTGCCATCCATTCTACCATATTACATACCCCATCTGAGTGGTGATATTAATAGGGACAGTGTCCCTAGAGATTTTGAATATACCCTAGTAACTACATATTTACTGAAGGGAGTATGCACCTACCACACAGATCAAGAAAAGGTTACAGTGTTGAAGTTTTGCGACTTCAACTTGGGGGACCATAAAGTTTATAGCATGCTTTCCCAATATAAGTACTTGACACAAACTAAGGGTAAGAACTTGAATCTCATCCTGCAGCAATGGATGATGAACCTCGTGCAGTCTACTCTGCTGAATGCTATGAAAATACCACACTTTAGCAGACACCAAGAGGTGAATTCTTGTGTAGAGTTATTGCTCACAAGTTACCATGGAGGATACTTGTGGTTAGAATGCTGCATAATTGTTGATCCGACGTTGATCAATAAGATCACCGAGCTTAGTATGTAGGGCCCTGATCCCCATGAGTACTATCCTGGAAACACTGCAGACTGCGCTCTTGCACAGAAGATAAAAGAGGCCTATGGCGATGTTGAGAAAGGTGCAAGAGGCTACAAGGTATCTTCTATTGAAAGTGGTGCAGTGCACCTCGCATGCCAACTAATCACTAGGAAGATGGTACGTAAGAATTGACCAACACAAGTATCAGGCTTCGTAGTTGACCTTGCAGGAAAGTGCGCAGAGAGACTACAGATGAATTGGGAGAAGTACATGGTGAATCAACTAGATATTGACTGTAGAGAAGCTCAAGATCAGGGCATGAATTCCATTTTAGCTGTCTCCTGATACTGATCGCCTTTGTTTAATGGGAGCTACTAGAAGGCACAACTTTCCCAGACCTTGACCCTTTTAAGCCACTAGCTGCGAAGTTTAGTACCTTGTGGTACTTGAACGACATGAGAAAGCAATGGAAATTGAATTCTATTTTCCACGGATATTATAATCAACTGAAAACAACCATAAGGAGTGAACCTTGCATAACCCCGAACACTTTATAGAGGTTCCAACCTCTGATAAAGTTCAACGTGGACCGCCATTTTATATACCTAACCCCACGCGCTGATGAGCACCAAGAACAACTCCAATCCTACTATAAGATGACAAAAGAAGACTTGGAAGAGATCACCAAGGAGTGGTCGGTGGACCTCCTTGTTTCAGTAGACCCCGCAGAAATTTTAGACATCGACAGCCCAAAAGTTGCGCAAGATACACCTGGGCCTAGTAGAACAAAGAAGACAAAGGAGATGAAGAAGCCCAAAGAGGTTCAAGATATAGATAACAGATCGGTAAGGACAACTTCCATTACGCTATATGAAGAAGGTGATGATGAATAAGGTGTAGAATCTGAGCGATAGTAATGCGAAGTACCACCACCCAGGGATAAAGCAGACTCATCCAAGAAAAGGAAGGTTTCACCTCTGAAGTCTTCCTCCAGAAAGAAACCAAGAACCCATGTAACTAATATGTGAACTACCCTCACGTTGGATGACTTTGATTTCATTGTTGCAATGGTCAATGATGCTTCAAAGGAAATAATAGAGAAGCAGGAAGCGAAGTAGGAACAAATGTTTAGCCCGATTGAGATCGGACTCCAAGGAGTAAAACATGCACTTCAGTCTAGTCGAGCAATCTCTACTACACCTATGCCAGAAGGAACAACAAAAGAAGGAGATGAATCAGTCCAGCTCCACAATATTGCTGATAAAGTCAAAGTACGCCTTCGACGTGCTCAGGAAGAAAAAGGGCAGGCCACCCAGGCCCTCAAGAAGGGACAGGAAGAAATTATTGAGCAACTTCAAGCAGCGCAACAAGAGAAGAATGCTCTCCAATAAAAATTTGAAGAAGGCCAAGCGAAGGTCCAAAAAGAGAAAGAGCAGCTGCTCACAAAGCAAATCGTAATTGAAGAAGCAGTCAATAGAGCATTTCTCTCTGTGACCAGCTTAGAGTAGAAGGCCAAAGAGCCCATAGAGAATCAAGTGATGAAGCTAGCTAAAGTTATTCAACAACTTCAACAAAGGGTCGTGGAATTATATCTTTAGACTATACCACAAACTCCACAAGAAGTGTGCGACCAGTGAGAATTGGACGCTCAAAGTGCAGTTGATAGGATTAGAAACTTGCTGCAGAATGCAAACAATTAAGTAACAAAAGCACGCAGATATATGAGCAACTATCTAAAGACCCAGAAATGAAGAAAATGCAGTCCCAACTCTAGGAAGCAAAGCAACATGAAAATACAGTACAGACACAACTCAAGCTCTTGTCACCTATCAAGAGGATGAAGAGATCCCAGGAACAATGAGCTGCCCAACAACTTGTTCTTACCCTACAGAACAGAGTGATGGAAGTCACCCAGAAACTCTAGCCAAGCCAGGAGGAGGCCTATATACTGTTTGAAGAAATTGGATGCCAAGGAACACTACTGGAACAAGTAGTTGTTACAGTCAAGCAACAACTGGAAGGGCCTATCAACAAAGTGGTTGTTCAAGAGTTCACTTAGAAGGAAGCCATAGCACAGAGACAAGTCAAAGCAGCTCGAGCCAAGCTCAAGACCTTTGAGGCAACTTTACCTAGATCTAAGTGACTCAGGACGAGTCACAGGTGACTGTTGGGGGCCTATTGGCCCTTGACCAAGTTTTGAGGAAACACTTGGTCATATTTGACCATTTTTGGAACTTCGACAACTTGTCAAATATGGAGCGCAACACGAAGAAGAGATCGTGGAAGCTAGACCCCTTTCTTGGGTCCTTTTTGGGTTTTTGGGGATAATGTAATGGGTATGGGATGTCGGCCCATGGGTTTACCCATGTTTAGGCCTATTTTGTAAAGTATAAATAAGTAGCTAGGAAATGTAAGAGAGGCAAAGAAGCTAAGTTCTAGAAAAGGCTTTGTGTATAATGTGTGACCGACTTGCAGAACTGAGTGCAAGTGCTGTAAGTGATGAGTGCACACATTGTAAGAAGGATCTGTGCTAGATCTACTTGGGGAAGGAGGATCTGGTGAGGTGCATGCAGATCTCTTGTCCTATGAAGAGTACAAATTTGAGCTCTATGCTATAATCAGATTGACCAAAGCTAATAAAGAAGAAGAAGACTTTGTGGATGCAGCCCCAGGGTGGGGGTGAACCATGGTAAACCTGTGTGTTGTGCTCTGTGCTTTGACATAATGTGTTTGTCTCTTTCCATGTGTTGTTCTTTGATATGATTATGCTATGTGCTTTTCTATGATATACTTAGATATATCTACTTTGCTTTGTGCTTCTTAGATGTATCGATGTAAATCTCACATATATGAAAGTGTTGAGTGCTAGACCTATTTTGATATTGCTAAGTTCTAACTTAACCTAGATATAAGTGAATGATGCGGTGCTCTGCACCATCTGCAGAGTGCCATGAGGGTTAAATACTGATGAATGATCTATGATAAAGTGTTTTCTAAGTTTTAGAATCACAAATCTCTGTCCCAACTAAGGTTGCAAACACCTGAGTCTTGCAAGCACCCTTGCCTCTACCTCGGGTGAGAATTCATCTACTTCGTAGGTGTTGTCAAAAGGGATGGTAGTTAGGGTTTTGTTGATGTGTTGTTGAAGTGTTGAACCCTGGGTATGCCCCTGTGCCAACAACATACTATATGTTAATACTTGCAAAGCTAAGTGCAAGTGATTGTAAGAAGGATTTGTGCTGTGACCTAACTAGGGGAAGGAGGATCTGGCGAGGTGCGTTCAGATCTCCTTTCCTATGTGGAGTTGGCTTTGTGGTTTTGTGCATTGAAAGAAGATAATAAAGAAGAAGAAGAGTTGGTGGACGTAGCCCCACGCTGGGGGTGAACCACGTATATCCTGTGTTATGGTTGCTTTGTGTGATTGATGTGATTTATGCTTAGTGCTATCATATTTAAATATATTAGATGCATATGGTATAGTAGCTTAGTACTTAGTAATGTGAATGAATGATACATCTGCTCTATTTCTATGTGTTAAGTGCTTGGATGTGTTAGATCTTGTTGAATACTGTGTTGTTCTGTAATTAGGGTTTTACCTGCGATGTGAATAAGGGTTAAATGCTAATGAATGTTAACTGCTAAGTGATCTGTTAAGTATTATAATCATATATCTGTGTCCCAGCTAGGTTGTAGACACTTGAGTCCTGCAACCACCCCTGCCTCTACCTTGGGTGAGACTTCATCTGCTTCGAAGGTGTTGCCGAAAGGGCTGGTAGTTAGTGTTTTGTTGGTGTGTTGTTGTAGCATTGAATCCTGGGTCTGCCCCTGTGCCAACAAATGGTTCCATTGCCAAGACTTGAATATGTGATTGTTGGGAATTGAGGAAAAGAAGAAATCTCTATGCGTAGATCTGTTGCTATAGTGTGTAATACTCTACCTGAATTGTGAAGCTCTATGCTAAGAAGGGAATCAGATCTGAAGAAAAGAGGTAAGATCTTAAATCTTTGTGCTTTGATAAAGGTAAGATAAGTGAAATTTTTTTCTTCGAAAGAATGGATCTAGGTATGTTTAATAGATTTGGTCCTAGTATGAAAACCAGGGCACAACTTGAAGAAATAATATATGATATGTGTTGAAACAGAGCTTAAATTTTTACTTTAAGAACAAAATTTTTGGTATCTTGGAGTCTTTGCTTTATCAAAATCTTTATAAAACAAAAACTTTCCCTACCTAACGAATTTGAAATACACTTGGGATTTATTCTTGGAAAAAGAATGGTTGAGAATTCAATCAATGTACGCTCCAAATATTTTTTCGAATAATATTCTAAATGAACCGCAATAATAGAACTTAAAGAATTTTAAAACCATATCGGGATATCGGAGTTCGCTATTTGATAAAAACAAATTTCAATGCATATTAAGTCCCGATCTCCCGACCTCCGATTTCTCGATGCGCTAATACATGATTAATTCATCTTTAACTTAACTATCGTTTTAAAATAAGTTTCAACTTTGAACTAATCATATCGGGAAATCGCGCTTCGTGGTTTTGAATGAACAAGAAAACTTAACATCGTTTTCTCCGATTTCCCGATCCTCGATCATAATCAATTCATAATTGAGGTTTGATTACCAATAAGCGTGATTAAGAGTGATTAATTATATCGGGAAATCGCAACTCGCGATTCCGCGAACAAACGTTTTCACGTTATCAAATATCCCGATTCCCCGATCCCCGATCTCCCGATTTCCGAACTTTGATCAAACAAACTCCGAAAAGATAATCCGAATTAATTAAGATAATATAATGATTCACCTAATCAATAGGTCGCGATTTCGGCGATCGAGGTTTTATGATAACTCTTTTTCTTGACATTGAAAGTCCCGAAACTCCGATAAAAGGAAATAAATCGTAATCCAATTTTAACGTTAACTAATCACTTAGTAAAGCAAAGGTCAAGGTTTAAAATGGTTTAATAAATGAATATCAATGTGATTATACTCCGATTTGGCAAGTTTCTATTATTTTAAAATATATCGTAAGAAACTTAAGTACAAACATTTAATGTGAAATATTGAGAATATCTTTGCATTTATTTCACAATAGATGAACAACTCTCGAGGATTTTGTGATATATACGAAATGATGTTTAAATGTTTCTTTTTTTTATTAGTATGAAGCTGAACTCGTCTCTGATACAGATACCCGGGACAATACAGAGCTTTTCTCTGAGCTGCTTTGCCATTGATAGTCTGGTTCGTTTCAGAATCTCGCCGCTAAGTTATGGCGCCCAAAAAGGCCTCGAAGAAAATGGAAGAGCTACCAGAAAATGATAGCATCTCAGATACTACTACAGCTGGAGTAATCTATAATATCAAATCATGGGCTACGATTGCAAATAAAATGGAAGAATAACTCAAATATTCGGACGATGATGAGGAGAACCATCTCCGAGACATCGCCGTCACTGGTCTTCATAAAGTTGTTGCATGCCCGAGACTGTTTTCGTATACAAACATGGTTATCTGGGCACTGGATAAAGTAGACGTTCCAACGAGGAGTGTATTGAACGAGCAAGGCAAGGTCATCAGCTCATTCAAACCCAAACACATACAAGTAATGTATAAATTATCCCCCATACACAAACATACTTTAAATTCTGAGTTTTTAGCCGCATTTCAACAAAAAGAATGCGTCGAAGGAGGCCAGTCATACTCGGACATAATAAAGGAATGGGCCAGAGATAAAAACAAATTTAGGGCCGATGCACAGGGGATATATGCCACTGCTGCATTAAATGATTATATGAGATATTTATGGGAAAAGGGAAAAGGGACTCAAATCACTTTAGTGCAGAATGGACACCTCTCCTAGAAGAGGTTTCAGAAGGAAGAAGTTTCAACTGGCATAAAATATTGTCAGATAATATTACCTCTGAGA
>JZKD02S2166066.1:194595-216168 GCA_000966675.3 Picea glauca
GAATAGACATCATCTTCAATTAATGGAATACAAATTTCTGCAAATACTTTTGTAGAAGACTCTTCATAATAAGAGGCTTGATCTTCTGATGGCTTCTCTTCTAGCTCTATCTATTCGACCTCCTGCATGAAATCTTCAAAATATTCTTTATTCCCAAATAGAACCTCCAATCTGGTCCATAATTCATTTGGATTTGATCCTTGTGATTC
The DNA here is from genome assembly GCA_000966675.3 of Picea glauca. Lineage (NCBI taxonomy): Eukaryota > Viridiplantae > Streptophyta > Pinopsida > Pinales > Pinaceae > Picea > Picea glauca. Next base: position 194,805 of record JZKD02S2166066.1, read on the forward strand.
TTCAGATACTTGATGGAAAAGTTCGGGAGAAACAAACATGTTGATACTTCCTATGGCCATATCTTGTTTATTGAGAAAGTCATTTTTCTCATCGATAGAATCAAGCTCTACTTCCATTTCCACGGTTATTTGGTACAAGCCTCTACATCTAAGATGAAGCAGAATTCTTGTCTTCCATTCCAAATAGTTATGAGGTGTGAGAAGTATTTCTGGTGAATAATCCATCTTTTGTTCTCTTCAATCTTTTGTACCTGCAAAAAATGATTTGGTGTATATTTTTCTTAGCAGTCTGTCGGATCTGATACCATGTAAATGTGTTGAACCTGGATATAATAGATCTAGCTAGAAAATACCACACACATTTGCAGAGAGAAATTGAGAAAGAAGAAGCAAGAGAGAAAGAATGGAAGAATTCTCATTAACTGTATTCCACACTCAAAGAGTGAATAATTTACAATATATATAGGATAAATGAGTAACTAATGAGCCATAGTGGTGGTCTAGATTGATCTGGAAACACACCAATAGTTACAAGAGTAAAATTCCACCTAGTCTAGTCTCTCAAGCAGTTACGGGAGTGAACTACCACCTAGCTGAGTTAAATAGTCAACTAGTCTTCAGTTAACTGACTGAACAAAGAGTAGTGAGTTGGTAATGATCCCAATGTTGCATGGTGACAAAACCAATGCAACATATAAACTCAACTCAACTAGTCAAACTGAAGTGTCAACTGAAAGAGAATATTCTCCAAGTGGAGTATTCTCCCCTAAAATATAAGAGACTGGATAATGACTAATTATGACTAATAAACAAGGAATAACCTTAGGAAAAATAAATCCTAGATGTGTGTGAAGTAACTCAAACAATAAAGATGTAAAAGACTGAATTATGTCCAAAGGATTCTCCCAGCAAGAGAGATAAGACTATAATGATACACTTACTCAAGTAATATTTCCAGTATTTGTGAAGACAACTAGAAAAACCATGATTCTGATACAGTATGAGATTCAGGGGGAGTAGTCCCTGTATTTGAGATTGATTTACCTCCATAAAAGAGGAAAATATACCTTCAGTATCAATTATTAAGTGAGTTTCAAATGAAGTTGTTTCCATAATAGAATAAAGGAGCTACTCTTAGAGTTAGACAACCATAGTGAGAATAGAAAAAGTCATTCTTAGCTTTAGAAATAGCAGTTGCAGGTGCAGAGTATCAGTTCCAGAAGGAACAATTGTAGAGAGAGTAGAGGACATACTCTTAGACAATGAAACAGATAGTGCTATGTGAAAAACACATAGAGTTAGCACATGATTGTGTAGATTAAGTTGTAGCTGAGAAAGTGTACCAGGTTGGTACAATGTGATGTGAAAATTTGGTTTGAAGTTGAATATAGAAAGACTCATGTCTGCAGGTTGAAGAAATATATGTACAGGTTGAAGCAAGATCCTAGAGCTTGCTATGGCATAATTGATAGTTTCCATATGAGCTTGGGCTTTACCAAGAGTAAATTTTATTCTAACCTTTACTTCAAGGTTATGAATGATGAGCTAGTTATATTGCTATTGTATGTGGATGAATTATTCTTAGAAGGAGAATAAAATCTCATCACAGATTGTAAGAAGAAGCTCATTGCAGAGTTTGAGATGAAAGACCTAGGCTTGATGCATTATTTCTTAGGTATTGAAGTTTTGCAGAGCCTAGAGAAGATCTTCCTTAACCAAGGGAAGTATGTAGTTGAAATACTGAAGAGATTTGACATTTTGGAATGTAAATCCATGAACATACCCATGGAAACAAAGTTGCAGCTCCTGGTTGATACTTCGTCATAATTGGTAGATTCTACTCTATATAGACATATTATTGGTTTTTTGATGTATCTGATGAATACCAGGCCAGATATATTCTTTGTTGTGAACACCTTGAGTAAGTATTTATTAGATCCCAAACATGTTCACCTTGTATAGCTGCAAATCATGTGATGAGATACCTTAAGGGTACATTGGATTATGTTCTATGTTATACTAGAGATCATTACTTCAGACTATACAATTATACTGATTTATATTGGGATAAAAGTGTTTCTAATAGAAAGAGCACTTGGATATGTTATTTTAGTATGGGGTCAGTCATGAATTCAATCCAAATCAGGAAGCAATCCATTATTTCTCTTAGCAAGGCAGAAGCAAAATACATTGCTGCATGTTCTACCAATTGTGAAGCCATGTGGATTCAAAAGTTGTTGAAAGGTCTATTTGATCTAGAGATGGAAACCACTATGATTCTATGTGATAACCAGAGTTGCATAAATATGACGAAGAACCCAATGTTCCATGATAAGTAGATGCACCTAGAGATCTAATATCATTACATTCATGATATGGTATAGAGGGGAGCTGTAAAGATCCAATATGTTGGCACAAATGAGAAGGTTGCAGATGTTTTGACCAAGCCTCTGTCTCATGTAAATTTTGAGTACTTCCGAGCAAAGCTTGGTGTTTTCTAAAAGGACCTCTCTTGAAAGGGGGAGTGATGTTGATGATGCTATGGTATCCTGACCAACAATGAGTAGCTCTGTTAGGATTTTATATCCTAGGGTATTGATCATCCTTGAGAAGATCCCAAAGGTCCGGTAAGGACGGTATGTTAGAGTACTTGTGCATGTATATACCCATTGTGGTTAGTAGTGGTAGCTCTCTTAGGATTTCATATCCTAGGGAATATTTTGATTCCTGGGAAGATCCCGAAGGTCTAGTAAGGACGGTCTTTCAGAGTACCACATGGTTGATCCATTAGGATTTTTATATCCTAGGGAATCTTATGATTCTTGGGAAGCTATCAAAGGTCTAGTAAGGATGGTTTGTTAGAGTACCACAAAATGTTGGTGTTGCAACTGCCTCATTCTATTTCCATATGATGATGATGATGTTGTTTTAGCCTCATGTTGTTGTTGATGTTGTTTTTTTAGCCTCGTGTTGTTGATGATGTTGTTTTATCAACTTCATGTTGTTGATGTTGGTGCACTAGCCTTAGGTTGGTGATATTTTTACTTTAGTGTTATGTTAATTGATGTTGATGTTTCAGCTTCATGTAGATAATGATGATGATGATACTCCAGCTCCATGTTGTGAACAATGATGATATTGATGATGAGAAAAAGTTCTGATGATTTGTAGATGTGCCAGTCAATGTTCCATATGTTGATGATGTTGTTTCCATTTCTCTCTCCTGATGATGTTGTAGATGAATGCAAGACATTTTTCTTTGCAGGTCATGAGACAACTTCCACTCTATTAACATGGGCAATGTTCTTACTTGCATTAAACCCAGAATGGGAAGAAGTATTAAGCAAAGAGGTTCTTAGTGTTTGTGGCACAAATATACCAGATGCAAACATGCTGAGCAAGATGAAATCGGTATGTATTCCATATCATTATTTATATTTTTTTAATTAACAAAACTTCAGTCAGCTATCATTTTTGTTTGGAAAATGCATCATATATTTCATTAGGGATCAATATAAATGCACATCAATATTCATATACCATAGAACTATAGGGTGGTCACACAAGTTCCCCCACTCTACATAAGCAATGAAAGCTAGTGTGTTTTCTTTTTCTCCAAGTTAAGTGTCTACATCTTTCCTAAATTGTCCTTTTGGTTTAGATCCATATAGATTATTGGTTTTGATTTGTATATGTAGTTTCAATTTAAAAGTTAAAACTATTTTTCTTGTTAAGTTGAATGGACTATTTTCCTTATGAAAATTTGTTGAACACCACACTTATACTTTCTATAAGAAGGATATGTCAACCATTTGTATCATATATTTGAATCATAATTGTTCAATTTAAAGATGAATACTATTTTCCTTATGAAAGGTTATTGGACACCATACTTTCCATAAGAAGGATATGCCTACAATTTGTATCATACACTTGTTCATACTCAAGTCATATTTTTTCAATTTAAATATGAATTTGATAAATACTTGGAAGTAAAATGTGAGTCTCCCCTCCATACTGCATAGAAGAATAGATAAAAGTGCTATTCTTGCATAAACAAATAGATAAGAGTGCTCTGACTGAATTCTAGCATGAACAACTAGAAAAATTTTCAACTATTGAAAAATCCATGGACTTTTGTAGTATGTAGAATTATCAATAAAACAATTTATTGTATTTTAAAGTCAATTTTTACTCTTCATTCTTGTCTAGCCATCCTCAAGTGAGTTTGGTAATTTTGATTTCAACATTATTAAGCAGGCATTACTAATTGTGATTACAATAATATCTAGTAGTTGAGTAGATGGTAGTAGGACACTTCCCTCTAAGGTATCATTATATCCTTAATTTTTGAAGGGTTGGCTAGTGTCAACCGAGTAATCAAACTGCCAAGCTATGTTGGTAGTTATATTTTAATTTGTTAATTATTTGTCATTTAAGTTGTATTGATTATTATTTTTCTTTGGTTTCCAGATGAGTATGGTGTTGAATGAAACTCTAAGGCTATATCCACCTACCACTGTGATATTAAGACAAGCATACAAAGAGACAAAACTTGGCAAACTCTTTTTTCCAAAAGGTGCATCCTTGACCTTACCAATCTTGGAAATACATCACGATGAGAATTTATGGGGCCTAGATGCAAAATTGTTTAAGACAGAGAGATTTGTAGAGGGTACTTCAAGGGCAACCATTCACCCAAATGCCTTCCTTCCATTTTCCTTGGGTCCAAGAAATTGCATTGGCCAAAATTTCTCCATGTTGGAGGCCAAGACTATCCTAGCCATGATTTTACAAAGATTATCATTCAGTCTCTCTCCGTTTTACAAACATGCCCCCATTGCTATGATTACTTTACAACCTCAAAATGGCATGCCGATCATATTCAAGAATATTGTAGCCTAAACATAATTATTCCTTCATGGTATATCAATATTCATGCCCATGTAGCAAACTCGTGTCCTTATTAGCATGAAATATCCTTGTAATTATTTATTGCACTCTTAATACTAAGTTGGAGTAAATATCATCTTTTGTTGAGGATTTCTTTCCACATTTATAGTAAACATAGTATTTTTTGACTATTTCTTTCCACTTTCATATAATTACATCCACATTTAATATTCTTCATTAAAATGTATGATTAATATTTTTTTATGGATGTGACCTTCAAGGGGGAAATAAATGATCTTAACCATTAAGCCCACTCACTTTGTATATTACTATTGCTTTAGTAAAATTTACTATTACTATTACTGTTTATATTTACTATTACTATTACAACAAAACATAGTGAACTATAATAATATAATACAACATAAAACAATATGGTTCATGATAATAATATAACATAAAAAAAGGTGAGTTGATTTAAGTGATAATACTATGAAAAATAACTCAGTGCATTAATTAATTGAAGCAATGATACCAAGGAAATTAATCCTCAATTTATTGATCTACCTTTCAATTTCTATACTTTAGTTTGGGTTCAGTCGATAAGTTCTAGACTTTGGCAAGGACCCTATCATAAATTCAATGGATCTTTAAATTAGTGGTCATGGAGGCAATCCTTCTGGATTTGCAAATAATTTTTCAGAGGACTGAAGCAATAGGGTGCATTGATTTCATTGATAGTGATATAACATAAAATAACATGGTGCATTGATTTCACTAATAATACTATGAAAAATGATTCAGTGCACTAATTAAATGAAGAAATGACAACTGTATGTCCTACAAGAATAATATAATTTGAAAACAAATATTATAAATAAGTTGAATTTGGTTATGTGTGATTATCTATTTGTATTTGCACATTAAAAAAAATATAATATTAAGATATATAAAATGTGAAAAATGTGCTCAACCCAGAGTTGACACATGTCCCTCCTAAAAAATAATATAATATGTGTTATAGCACAAGTTGTAGGTTGGGAAAAACCCAACCCAACAACAAAGCAAGTGCTACAACTTGGGAATCCTACACCCAATGTCACCTCTATGTAGGTCCCACACTTCAAGGGTGACTAGGTCAGTACTCTAGGGACGCGATCCTGATGACGCTAGGGGGATTGAAATGGAGATGGAGGGAAATGGAAGTGAATCACCTAGAGGTCAAATCTAAGTGGAATAATAGGTAGAGAGAGATTCCTTTCAAGTCAAGTAATTGTTTGCCCACAAGTATAGTACTTCTTTGAATGATTGTACTTGCCCAAGACACAAGAAAATCCAACTTGCAATGATATATGTTAGTATGGATCAACAAGTTAATATTATTGTCCCTAATTTGCAGTAGTAGATGACAATTTATATCAACAAGTAATATATTCAAATTAGAATGTAAAGCATGATATCAATCAACAATATTATCAATGAATTAGGAAATCAATTATAACTAAAAAATGACACTATGAGGTTGAATGAAGCAAGTTTTTATAACATGTTTTTTTTGTAGAATATTGCAGCCTTATGGCTCTATAATTCAATGGAATGAAACAAAAAAATTAACCATCAAAATATGCCAACAATTAGCCCAAAATATGCACCCTAGTTAGTAGACTAGGTGAGTGAAATTAGAGAGCTAGTCTAGGGTTTGTTTAGGAGTTATGGGAGTGTTCGTAGCTAGGGTTATGCAACCCTAGTGGCTGTAGATTAAATTTTATAAAAAAAATTAAAGGATTTGGAGAGAGGGTATGCCCTAGTGGGGGAAAAATCCTCTCAATGAGACAAATAAACTTCAAGCAAGAGAACTTTCAAAAGGTCAAAAATCATGTTTCCCAAGGAAATGGTTTTATATTTGTAATACAAAAGAGTATGACTAGTGCCTTTAATATTGGGTTAATGGAGTCAAAGGAGGTTAGAGAATCTACCTCCTTGGGGTTTTAAGGCCTTTTACTTCCTAAGGAAAGTTTCTCTAGGCTACGGTTTAGACTAAGAGGGTGTATGCCCTTATACTTCTCTTAGCAAACCCTTACGAAATCAATGCCAAGAAACAAATAAAATGGTGAAGACTATGCTGGGGGTGTATGCCCTTATATTTCCCACCTACCTCCTAGCATAACAATACTTGACTTGGATAAAATGATAACAAGAGAGTAAAAACCATACCAAGATCAAGAGAAATGCTAAAACAAACCACCATAAGAGCTACAAAAGCATCATCCAAGGATAGCACTAGACTTCCATCAAAAATTCACCAAGAGATATCCATAAACAAGTGCACAAGAGATAGAAAGAGCCAAGAAGGCCGAGAATTTTAGACTAAGTCTCTCACAAGAGGGCGAGTTATGATTTAAAATGAGATCTTATTATCTCTATTTATACAAAATGTAGCTAACACAGTCTATCCACATATTTTAGGGTAAAACACAATATTAGGGGTTAAAAATCCTAATCTTTCCCCTTTTACAAAATAATATTAAAAATTCCTCTAAAATTTCACTTTTGCACAAATAAAACCCTAATTTAGAAGGACGTCACCCCTTTAGGGGACATTTTGGCATTAGGAACAAGTCATTGGTGTAGGAGGAGGGTGTCTAGGCTTGCCAAAGACACATGTCAAGTATCCAAGTTGCTTCCTTCATGGTCAAAGCCTAATTCTCCTCAAAATTTCCAAGTTCCAATGCATCAACCACACCACCAAACCCTGACCCCCCTAGGTGAGGTCATGCCTCAAAAAGAGACGGTTTTCTCTCATAGGAAAAATGTTTGGCATGTGGGGGCTAGGTTATGTCTTCCAAGTCATCTTTAATGCATTCCAATCTTGATATCTTTCATCCGGCATGTGGGCCCTTAACATCCAAACTGTGGGATTGTAGACCCATGGAAGCCCAAGATAGGCCTGTTCTGCCAAAATTGTCCACCAACTAGGTCCTGCAAAGACAAATGAGCATGGCCTCCAAGGATATCAAGTGATAACATCATGATAAGTCAATCCAATAAATAAATAATCAATCTAATCATGTGCATAAAAGATCACTATATCAAATAATTAATTTCTCAAAGACACAGTGCAACTTATCAAGTTTGAATATGGGAGGGTTGACAAGGTGTCCTATTGGGTAGATATTTCCCTAGGTAAAGGAGAGTTTCCAAGAGATCCCTCTCCAAGCCATGTAAAACGGATGAAGTGGTTGTGGTCAAGACTCAATGGGAATAGGGCTCATGACATACAAGGGGTTGTAGTGTCTCATTCATGGGGGCCTTTGTAGAGGGTGTGTGGTACCTTCATCTGCAATAGACTTTTTCCAAGCCCATCAATTTCCTTTTATCTTTCTTTCTTTATTTTCTTTCAATATAGCATAAGGAGAGGTTGAAGTTCACTACCATGGTGTGGTGATCAGGTGATGGAAATTCCACCCACAAAAACCCAATTGAAATGAGAAGGATATCTTGTGATGAGACCCCTTTTCACTCAGCCATGCAACTGAGAGCCATTGCCATGGTTTGGTGACCAAATGATGACAATGCCATACCACTATATATCCATAGACGTGATAGGTCATCTTGTGATGAGACCTCCTATCCTTCAACTAACCTTTCAAGCATTCTTTATTATATTATGGGTCCCCATTACTCAAAGATAAGTGTTTCATTACTTTCTTGGGTGATCCTTGGGAGAAACATATGGAAGGTTTATATAAGGATTTTATCTTTTATCCAACACCAACCCATCTGGGCCTTTAGCCCCTTCTTCCCATAGAATGAGGGAAACCCCTTCTTGGGTCAATACACCCTAAAATCCCAAGAGATAAGGAAATGGAGGGGAGTAATGATGGAAAGTGGTAAGTGTGGTTGGGAATGGTATGATGGCCGATTAAGGGAGTTCCTAGTAGCAAACCCATTTTCAAAGAAGACCACTTACTAGGGCACAATGTCAACCACCAAGGTGAAGTAAGGAAAAAGGAATAATGTCCAAGCATATATCATGAAATATAGAGCAATCTAAGATACACCATAATTAAATGGACTGAATATTGAAATGATTCTCACCATAATACTGACTTGTACCTTATGGAGTAAGGCCCACTTCCTTCCGGAAGCCAACTGATGTGGTGGATGCCATGTGAACAACTGCGACCATTTATGGTGGTGAGTGGGTTTTCCATATGTGTAATGAGTATTGTTGGCCATGTAGTTTCTCGACACTCTGTATCTACAAAATGAGGTCGTCGAGACATAATCTCCTTAGTTATCCACAAAATGAGGATAACATTTGGCTCCTACTTGGGGACATTTGCTCGCTGTAGAGTGCATGAGAATCAAAACATATCTGGGTAGAAATGTGCCTACAAGGAAACATAAAACTATCAAGTGCAGTGCAGGATGACCTACTCATCCTTGTTCTCATATGATCATAATCAAAACCCACTAAACTAGAAAAATAGAATTTTGACATTTTTTCAAAAAATTCTAGACTAAGCATGAAATCACTATGCAAGTAGAGGAAAACTAAAATGAAATGTATATAAACTAGTATGAGAAATCAAGATGCAAATTCATGGAATCAAAATGAATTATCTACTTACCTAGGGCCTTGGAGCCTTGGAGATCATGTGTTGGATGATGTCAGATGAAGTCATACAACTAGTGCAACCATGTGACCATCTCACCAAAGTATCTTTCCCTGTGCTTAATCATATAATACAACAAATATAAGTCAAGAACATAATAATCATGAGTATAAACACACATATAATCGATCATGAAATAATACTCATGAATATGGGTGGGAGGGATAAAATCTTGCTGGAAAGAGAAACCATCATCCCGATCATCCTTCTTGAAAGTTTAGCCACAAGACAGATCAATCCATCTTTGAAGGGGGCTACTATATGTAGATGAAGTCTTATCTTCATCTACGCATAAAGACTCATTTCTTGTTGAGGAATGAGAGGAAATGAAATATTAGAAGAATATTGCATGGTCTCTTGGGGAAGAGGGTAAGAGGTAAGGAATAGTTTCAGGTGTAGAAAAACACCCCCTCTTCCCATGTGAATCTCCATGGAAATATCCAAGATGAATATACTTCTTCTTTTAAGAATGAACCTCTAACTGGTCTAAAGTGGCCATGTCCTAGTATTCCTCAAAATATGAGAACAACGGTTGGAATTCCTCATAAAACAAATATGCATCCTCAAAAGGGTATGTACCAAGGGATGACTAAAGATCACTTTGAGTATGTTGTGACAAGTCATCCTCAAAGGGGAGGAAAAAATATGTAACCATATCATCACCAGGCATCCAAGCATCTGAATCATATACGTATGAGGGCCACTCCTTTGATAATGACACCCCCTCTATCTAAGAGCTACCATCAATGTCATAAATGGGGTCTCTATCAAATTTGAGATAACTAAGATCCCATATGCGTCTACCAGTCTATATGAAAGTGTCTATAGGATCATCAACCATATTGAAGGGTACTTTCATAAGACCATTAGTATGACTGAAAATGACCATATTTTCATCTTTGTGCACAGGAGGAGCAAAGGCATGGATGTCTTCAACTGGACCTTCATCATTGAGACTGATCGCTTCTTCAACATTAGGAGGCAAACAAGGTTGGACAACCTCACCTTCATCATGTAGGATTAAAGATAGCGGTGCCTCAATATGTTGCGCTTTATCATAATTCTTCTTCATTTTTATAGACAAGCCCCTACATTACCACTTCATCACAAGACACTTGATTTTGAGTGCATAGTTCTTTTCTTTCTTTTCTTCTAGGGGGTCTGTAATATCCAAGGTTTCCTCTGACACTTATTTACTTTCAAGGTCATGGAATAAAGAATCATCAAGGTCTTCGAAAGGGTCAAAACCCATTCTGTTCTCTTCTTGATGACTTTCTTCATATGTATGTTCTTTGAATAGTTCTTCATCATCAAGGGAAGGAAATAATTATCTTATGTGATTCATCATTTCCTCAACAAATTTAATAACAACCTTCTCCTTTTCCATCTGTAAAAGTTTCTTCTTTGAGGCATATAAATTTATGGATGGGGGTTCATCCCATGGTGCCATATTTCCATTGACCGAGGACACCTCAATGGAGTCACTAGATGAGATAAAGGCTCATCAAAGGATGGAAAGGGGGAACAAGGGAAAGGAAGGTTTCTGGGAAGGTGGAGTTGCTAGATGAGTTTCAATATGAACTCATCAAGAAAGGTGGAAAGGGAATGTCCCTTGGGTGGAGTCACTGAGAAATATAAGGCTAAGAGTTTGGGATAGCTCACCAAAGTGTCTTTAGGGTACAAACAAGATTCAAAATCTTCCCCGAAAATGACGCCAAAATGTTATAGTCCAAGTTGTAGGTTGGGAAAATCCCAAAACAACCACAAAGCAAGTTCTACAACTTGGGAATCCTACACTCAATGCCACCTCGATGCAGGTCCCACACTTCAAGGGTGACTAGGTCACTTTAATGGAGGCAATCCTGGTGACCCTAGGGGGATTGAGATGGAGATGGAGGGAAATGGAAGTGAATCCCCTAGAGGTTAAATACAAGTGGAATAAAAGGTAGTGAGAGATTCCCTGTAAGTCAGGTAATTGTTTCCCCATAGGTAGAGTACTTCTCTGAATGATTGTACCTTCCCGAGACACAAGAAAATCCAACTTGCAATGATATATGTTAGTATGGATCAACAAGTTAAGCTTGTTTTCCCTAATTTTCAGTAGTAGATGAAATTTTATATCAGCAAGTAATACATTCAAATTAGGATGTAAAGCATGAGATCAATCAATAATATTATCAATGAATTAGACAATCAATTATGACTAAAAAATGGCACTATGAGGCTGAATAAAGCAATTTTTTATAACATGCGTTTTCTAGATAAAAATGTAACCTTATGGATGTAGCATTCAATGGCATGTAGCAGCAAAATTAACCATCAAAATATGCCAACAACTATCCCAAAACATGTTCTCTATTTAGTAGACTAGGTGAGTGAAATTAGAGAGCTAGTCTAGGGTTAGTTTAGGAGTTATGAGAGTGTTAGTAGCAAGGGTTAAGAATCCCTAATGGATGTAGGTTAAAATTTATAAAAACAATTAGAGTATTTGGAGAGAGGGGACGCCCTAGTGGGGCAAAACTCCTCTCAATGAGACAAATCAACTTCAAGCAAGATAACTTTCAAAAGGTAAAACTAATGTTTCCCAAGGCAATGATTTTATATCTCTAATGCAAAAGAGTATGAATAGTGCCTTTACTATTGGTTTAATGGAGTCAAAGGAGCTTAGAAAAACTATCTCTTTGGGGGTGTAAGCCCTTTTAATTCCTAAGGCAAGTTTCTCTAGGCTAGGGTTTAGACTAAGAGGGTGTATTCCCTTATACTTGTCTTAACAAACCCTTACAAAATCAATGAGATGAAGACAATAAAATGGTGAAGACTATGGTGGGGGTGTATGCCATTATATTTCCCACCTATATCCTAGCATAACAATACTTGACTTGAAGAAAATGATAGCAAGAGAGTAAAAACCATATCAAGATCAAGAGAAATGCTAAGACAATCCACCATAAGAGCTAGAAAAGCATCATCCAAGGCTAGTGCTAGAATTCCATCAACCATTCACCAATAGATATCCATAAACAAGTGGAAAAGAGATAGAAAGAGCCAAGAAGGCCGAAAATGTCAGACCGAGTCTCTCACAAGAGGGAGACTTATGATTTAAAATCAGATCTTATGATCTCTATTTATACAAAATGTAGCTAACATAGTTTGTCCACATAATTTAGGGTAAAACACAATATTAGGGGTTAAAAATCCTAATCTTTCCCATTTTACAAAATAATATTAAAAATCCATTTAAAATTTCACTTTTGCACAAATAAAACCCTAATTTAGAAGGACGTGACCCCTTTAGAGGACATTTTGGCATTAGGAGCAAGTCGTTGGTGTAGGAGGAGGGTGTCTAGGCTTGCCAAAGGCACATGTCAAGTATCCAACTTGATTCTTTAATGGTCAAAGCCCAATTATCCTCAAAACTTCCAAGTGCTAATGCATCAACCACACCACCAAACCCTAACACCCCTAAGTGATGTCATGCCTAAAAAATAGACGTTTTTCCTCTCCTAGGAAAATAGTTTGGCATGTGGGGGCTAGGTTATGTCTTCCAAGTCATATTTAAGGACTTCCAATTTTGATCTCTCTCATCCGGCATGCTAGCCCTTAACATCCAACCTGTGGAATTGTAGCCCCATGAAAGCCAAAGCTAGTCTTATTCTCCCAAAATTCTCCACCAACTAGGTCTTGCAAAGACAAATGGGCACACCCTCTAAGGATCTCGAGTCATAACATCATGATAAGTGAATCCAATCAATAAATAATCGATCTAAGAATGTGCATCACATATCACTAAATCAAACAATTAATTTCTCAAATAAACTATGCGACTTGTCAAGCCTGAATATGGGAGGGTTGACAAGGTGTCTTATTGGGTAGATCTTGCTCTAGGTCAAGGATATTTTTCAAGATATCCTTCTCTAAGACATGTAAATTGGATGAAGTGGTTGGGGTAAAGACTCAATTTGCATATGGATAGTGACATAAAAGGGGTCATAGTTTCTCATTCATGGGTGCCTTTGTAGAGGGTGTGTGGTACTTTCATCTGAAATGAAATTTTTCCAAGCCCATCAATTTCCTTTTATCTTTATTTCTTTATTTTCTTTCAATATAGAATAAGGAGAGGTTGAAGGTCACTTCCCTGGCGTGGTGACCAGGTGATGGCAATGTCACCCACAAACACCTAATGGAAATGAGAAGGATGGCTCATGATAATACCTTGTTTCTCTCATCCATACAACTGAGAGTCATTTCCCTAGTTTGGTGACCAGATGATGACAATTTCATACCACTAGATATCCATGGACATGATAGGTTGGCTCGTGATGAGACCTCATATCCTTCAACTAACCTTTCAAGCATTCTTTATTATATTATGGGTCCCCTTTACTCAAAGATAAGGGTTTTATTTCTTTCTTGGGTGAGCCCTAGGCGAAGCATATGGAAGGTTTATATAAGGATTTATCTTTTACCCAACACCAACCCCTCTAGGCCTTTATCCCCTTCTTCCCATAGAATGAGGGACAACCCCTTCTTGGGTCAATACACCCTAAAATCCAAAGAGATAAGGAAATGGGGGGGAATAATTGTTGTGTTTGTTTTGTCACTTGGGTGAGAAAAAACACAACACTTGCATGTTTAGATAAGCCTGGTAAACAAGATGAAATTTTGTGAGTGGGTTAGATAAACCAAACACACAGGAAAAAAAAAGAAATAAAACTAAAAAAAACTAATAAATAAATGTTAGAAAGCTTGAGAAAGCTTGAGAATCTTATACCATGAAAATCAACAAATGACCAACATATTGCTACCAATGGATCAATAGATTGATAGGAAAAAAACCATAGAGAAAGGAAAGGACTTATGAGTCCCCTCTTCTTCCTTGGGAGGGCTCTTGAGTTCTCTAATTGATATCTCTTCTCTCCATACAATGGAAGAAATGACAAATGGTGAATAAAATAAATACCTATTCCCTCAACAAGTGATTAGAATGGCCTATGGAAATGGTGCTTGAAGGCTTCAAAGAGAAAATATGATTCTCAAAGAAGAATTCTTGCAGCATAACAATACCTTGAAGATCTTATTTTCTTATCACACCCATGGCTCTTATTTATAGCATCCATTCGTGGAAAAATGTAATTGGTTCATAGTGTGAACAAGGGGCCTTTTAGGGAACCTTCTAGCCCTTGACCAACCTCCAAGGTAAATTTTGCTCAGATTTGAGTGTCAAATCATGTTCGGGGTCAGAATAGAAGTGGTTGAGTGGCCGAAAATATCCATAAATGCGCCTTTCATAGAAGTTCATGGATTTTCTTGTAGATAGTTGCGCATTTTGTACGCTCAGGGTTGTGTTGGCTTGTGCATGATGCGCATTATGTGTGCGCTGCCTTTGGTGAATTTACACTTTGATTTTTGACCCAATTGTATAGTTTTCTTCCTTTATATGGAATTTGGTGTTGTAGGTGAACTAATTGTTGCTGGCATTGGTGTTTTTCTTCAACCATTATGTGCAATGTTGCAGACGATTTTTCAGTGATAATAGATCCCCCCTGATGTGTGAGTTTAGGAGAATACATATAGATGAAATATATCAATGTTTGTTTTTCTAACATTACCATTGTAAGGAAGAGTAAAGAGAGTAACTACAAGAGAGATTTGCCAGAGGGAGAAGGAAAACTGTGGGACCCAAACTTTTCTTGAGGGAGAAAAAATAAAATGTGTGTACAAACGAGGTGGGCATGCCCCATGCTCGTGTCATGAAACCAATATGTGAGACTATAACCGAAGATGTATGTTTATGTAGATAACTGCAGTGCCCTCGAGGGTGGTTGATAACGACATATGACAATTCTGAATGGTGAAAATACTCTAAAGTGAGGCAAGGATGACTGTAAGAATGACCGATGACTCGTAGGTATTGATGGCCTAACAAATTCAGAGGTCTTTGGGTGGTATGAAATAACTGCAATAGTTGCATAGTAAAACCCACCGTAACATGAGAGTTTTCTTAATTCAAATGTTATAGGGGTCAACGGAATCAGATATAAATTATGATTCTCTCTATGCCATCCGAGACTCCTCATTGTAAAGGTAATGAGTGTCAATATATTACCTCCCTTCTAGAAATTGCGCTGATGTCAATAGGAAGGGAGTTGCGACACCAAGAAGCAAAGGGATTCATGAAATCCACTGAGTAATAGATGATATCAAGTAATTATGGGTAACATGAACGAAGTCAAGATGTTGTGGGACTCAAGACTGCCCTTGGTTGGAGAATTTTGAAGGATGTCTGGCAGCAACCGTAAAACTAGATCTAGTTTCAGAGGGATGACTAGATATGGGGTTAAACTATGCTAGAGGATAACAAAGTGGAAAAAATCAGATATCATGGGTACATGGACTTGATATTCTCAGGATTTGTGAATGATGTCAATGTGAACAAAAGGGTGGATGCCCCAACCAAGGGTGACATGGGTTTCTTTTGTGTGTAAGGGAAAATCCGTAATGAGTTCGGCTAGGACTAGAGATTTCTTTATTTTGGGAGTAGAGAAATCCAGATCGTATTCCTGGAGGATAATGATCCACCGATAAAATTTTCCATTAATCTTCCTTCAACTAAGAAAGCACTTCATGGGGTTGGAATCTGCTATGACCTTGGTAGTTCAAAGCGGAATGTAATGTCGCAGTTTTTGGATTGCGAGGACAACTTATAAGGCTAGTTTCTCATCATGATTATACTTCAAGGGTGGCCCTGAAAGGTTTTTACTAATGTAGTAGATGACATGTTTACACCCATCATCCCCTAATTGTACGAGGACGCCTGCTACTGAGACAATTGAGGTTGACAAGTAGAGGATGTAATCACGATCATAGTCTGGGCGATTAATCAAAGGGAAATTGGGTAAGGCATAATTTAAATCATCAATTTTTTTTTGATCACGTTCATCCCATCGAAATGGGATATCATGGAGCAGTAAGCAAAGAAAACCATGTGCGTGAGTGGCGTAGTCTAGGACAAAGTGATGTAAACACTTGGCTTTACCTTGCAAGCTCTATAGTTGGCATAAATTCCTAGGTGGTGGAAGTTCGGTGATAACTTGGACCTTGAGGGGGTCCACAGTGATGTCATGTTGGGAGATAATGAATCCAAGGAGGCATCTGATAGAGACACAAAAGACACACCTGAGGGGGTTCAAGAAGATATTGTATAGGAGACATCATTGGAAAATGATGGATAAGTCGTGTAAATGTTGGGTTCACTTTTTGGATCGAGCAGTGAGGTCATCCAAATAAGAAAGGATGATGCAAGGAAGATCATGAAAAACATAGATCATAGCCCATTGAAACATAGCATCGACATTTTTGAGTCCAAAATGGATGACACGATAAGCAAAGGTACCCCAAGTGGTAGTAAAATCGGTTTTGTATTGATCTACTGGGTGGATTTGAATTTGATTATAGCCAGAGAACCCATCCATAAAGGACAATGCTTCATGGCCGGAACAATCATCGATGAGTTAGTCGATGAAAGGGGTTGGGAAGTTTCCTTTTGGACAAGCATGGTTGAGATCATGAAATTTTGTGAAGACACGAATAATTGCCTATTTTTTTTTAACGGGGATGGGATTAGAGACCCATGAAGTGTATGAAATGGGGTAAATGAACCAAGCAGTGCGTAATTTGTCAATTTTAGCTTTGATAGCCACAACTTTGGATGGGTGAAGGGGGCATTGATTTTTTCGAATAGGGGTGACATCTGGCCAAGTGTCGATTCGATGCTTTACTATAGAAGGATCGAGGCTAGGCATCTCTGTATATGACCGGGAAAAAATATCCCAGTATTCCTAAAAGAGAGCTTTGTAAGTAACTAGTTCTTCAAGGGAGCATGTGGCGCCAATGGTGATTTATTCAACGATTCCCAGTTTAATGGAAATGCCAATTTTGACAATGGGGGAGATGTTAGCCATGTTTCCTTGTTCAAAATCATTTGGGGTAGGGATAGGGTTGTTGAACCAGTCTATATGCCCCAAAGGAATAAAATCCTTGGTTTCGATTGCACACATGGAGGCTTGCAAAGGAGGGTGAACGACCTATTGTGAAAGAAAAAGTGCTCAATGATGGAGTGCATTCCATGGGAAATCGAGGGTAGTGAGTTCCTCCAGGATATATTCATTGTGATAGAAAATGCGAGAATACAAGGGATCTAGGGAGGTGACAGGGGGAACTGTCAATGGGTAAATGTTATTGTCCTCAAGTGGTGAGGACGTAAATGGGATATCGTGTACGGGGTGTGAGGCACTGTTGGACATAAAGTAAATGTCTCGATAGTTTGGATGGTACCTTGTTCGCTCAGGGACTGACGACAAAATATATTGAATATTAGTAATGTGAGCCTTCATGGGGTTGACTAAGAGGGATTTGGCCGAGATGTGTGGAGTACTGTGGCCAATGTTTAACAAAATTGAGGTAGAGCTGGGCAATGATGAGTGTAATGGCCATATTCTGAACATATGGTACAAACGAATTTGGTTCACAACCCTTTATTGTGTGTGGTTGAGGACTCCATAGTAGCACTGGATGTACTTGGTAGAGTAGCGAGCAATGTGGTTTCTTTGGGGAGTTGGATAATATTTCCTAACTCGCGAAGAGTAGGACATCTATTAGTGGGGTGTCCTTCTCTTTCGCATAATATGCAAGGAGGTTGAGATCGAGGAGGAAGTGGAGATATGGGCTCGTTCTTCTTTTGTATTCCCCCAATGGTGGTGGTATTGCTACTAGTTGGGGGTGGGGGTGGTGTGGCGAGAACTTGTACTGGGATCTACAACAGTAATCCATGTATCTGAGGAGGAAGAAATGTTGTAGAAACCATCATGGGTGGATGAAGATACCAAACAGGGATGGCGAGAACCATGTTGGGAAGTGTGAGAATAACAACTACCTGAAATGCTTGGACTCCAGGTGGAGAGTAGAAAAAGGGAATTTGGGTAATGGATTGGGGGACTGTCTCCCAAAATGGGATTTTCACTTGGAGGGGGGGGAATCTTGAATAATTGGTGTAGTGAGGTTCTCAGGTAACTCCTAAGGTAATAGTTCTTCGACTGGTGGAACTGTGATGTGGGGAGGGACCTCAGTGATGGGAGTAGTGTCTTCAATATATGTTTCGTTAGAAGATATGAATCATACTAAAGCCATCTCTAGGTTTTTTGTGTTGTCTTGGGGCTCTTCTGGCTGTGAACTTTGACACTACAATTCAACGATATTCTCTTCTTCACAGGTTCTCCCATCGAGGGATTTGCTTTCCGGTCTCTTTTTTACTGTTGGGGGATGATACCCATCTTTTTGTCCATGAAAAGGAAGATTACATTGACTTGCTAAATTTCTATGTTCGTGGCATTGACTGCACCGAAAGGGTATTCCTTCATAGTCTAGTTTTTGTATTACTGTCTTCTCCCCTATATTCAATGTCATTTCTTCTAGAAAGATCCCCCCTCATATCCACCATTACCAAAATTCTAGCAATTGTCATTTCATCTCCTGATAAGAAACTCATATCGTCTTCCATGAAAGTTCCAATTTCATTTCCCACAATATGAAAACCCTCAGGGGTCCAAAGCTCAAGGGGGAGTGCATGGAGTCTTACCCAAAGTGGTGCCAGATCCATTTTATTGGATATAGGGTCGAAGAGGGGATTCCACTTTTTTAGTAGCATCGGCATCGAATCCATTAACTAGGAGGATTTTAGAACCCATGCAACATCCACTCCTGATACAAATTTGAATAACATCCAACCCTTTGCCAGAAGTTTTATAGTTGGGGGGATGCTTAGCTGATATAACCAATATTTTGCGACCCATTATTTGATGGTTTTTTCCCCAAAGTGTCTACCATGTGCCTTACCAACCATTGCTAATTCAAACATTTTGACCACCTGCACCATTGTAATATCTCTACCAAATTAAAGTAGAATAGATCTCCCAGTAGACTTCACACACTTGGATTTTTTTTTCTTTATGTTATAGGGGCTTGGCTCATCTCCACAACCTGCCTGCCGAGGGGGAGGGTAAAGGGTTAGCCCTTTTTGGGTTGCATTCCCCTACTCACATGAAGACCTTTTGCTGGGGATCACAAGAGGATTTTGTTCCTGAGAAAAAAATTGTAGATCTGGAGGGAGAGTGATGCATCAGTCAAGAAGAAGGTCTACAAAAGGGCCAAACACCCCTAAAGGGATATTTTCTATGTCAACATCTTGGAAAAACCCTTCAATTAGGGTCAAATACGCCAAAACACCATATTGTTGTGTTGGAAAGTTGCCAAACTTCAGAGAAAATGCATAGGAAGACAAACCATTTGGTGAAAAGAGATCAGAACAAGCTTGGCCACATGGGTTCCAAAGGCAATCTGGCATATTAAAATCCAAGGTACTGATACCCTCATCCAATCCTACCTCCAAACCCAAACCCACACCAGGAGAAGACGACGACGAGGGCGCTTTGGGAATATCTAAAAATACACCCAATGGGATATGTGTCAGGGAGGAACCCATACTTGTCATGCATGAGGAAATTTATGAAGGATCAAAGCTACAAATTCCATCTGACATTGTCCAGATCAACTGCGCATCCAACGAATTTGAAGAAAAATCTAAATCTTCCTCATAGACTACCATACAAACCTTTATCTCCCACTAGGCGAACCCATGGGGAAGCTCCCCTTAAAAAAGAGTCTTCAGATTCCCTTCGTAACCCTAATCACAAATATCACACAAAACCGGAAAGCAAAACCAAAACCACACCATTGCCTATCAACTCAAACCTTGCAATAACTTCCCAAATAATAAATGACCATCGTTAATTTGAAATATTTAAACTCCATTATTTCATAACTTATATTCATAATATATATTATATATTATGCATCCAAAATTCAATTCACAGTAGGCACTTAAATAAAAATATAACATTCAAATCTAAAGGAAAGCACAACCAGATTCGAAGGTTCTATCTCCACCTCTATCATACTTATCAACGTAGGGACTTATCATAATTTTCTACAGTGGAAATTATTTGATAAATAAGTTAGAGAGGATCTGGTAGTCTGTTGGCCCTTGACCAAGTTTTGGATATCGTTGGTCAGGTTTGACCTATTTTGGGACTTTGACAGGCTATCGAAGGTGGAGCACAAGTCAAAGCAGAGATCGCAGGATCTCGGCCCCTTTTTGGGAATTTTTGGGATTAGGGATTATGTAACGGGTAAGGGGATGTCGGCTCATGGGTTTACCCATGTTTAGGCTCTTTTTGTAATTTATAAATAGAAACCTAGGTGATGTAAGTAAGTGGTGTATGTGATGCTAAGTGCAAAAGCACAGGTGATGTTAAGTGGTGTATGTGATGATAGGTGCAAAAGGGTAGGTGGTGTATGTGATGGTAATGTGCTAAGCACAAGTGATAGTTTTACATGATTTGTGCATATTGTGTGAGACTTTCAAGGCTAAGTGCAAGTGAATGTAAGATATTGCGTAAAGGATTTGTGCTATAACTTATCTCGGGGAAGGAGGATCTGTCGAGGTGCACGTAGATCTCCTGTCCTATGCAGAGTAGGACCTTATGGATCTCTGCATGTAGATGATTAACAAAAGATAATAAATAAGATGAAGAATTGGTGGATGTAGCCCCAGGCTGGGGGTGATGTTAAGAACCAAACATCAATATAGCATATAAAAACCTCAGGAAAAGTACTCAATGCCTTGAAAAAGAGATAATTTCAGATAATAAGCCTCTTCGAGGGGGCAACCTCCTTTT
>JZKD02S2166066.1:232347-261179 GCA_000966675.3 Picea glauca
CAAGATATTATTTGATGAAGTATTGAACACATTATTCAAAATACTCAAACTTGCTAATGAGCAAAAGAATGAACACATAATCATAATTTAAACGAAAGTAAACATTTGATAAAAATTAACGTTTTTGTTTAAATTGAGATTTTTATCCTCGCTTCTAACTTTTGACATATACTCTTGTAATGAATGTTTCATACTATAGTGAATGTATTAATTTTGTCTCAAAGTAAGCCAAGGCATGAAACTATTTGAAAATATTGATTCTGTAGCTCATTATAATTATCAAGATTCCAATAGGGGCCCTTTAAATTTTGTAAAAATATAGGGGGAGTTGTTGGGGCCCAACAATAGTTCGGAAGAACAGACCCACGTAGGTCACATGGTTTGTTGTTGACCTCACAGTAAAATGCGTGGATGGGCTACAAATGAATTGGAAAAAATACTTAGTGAACCAGTTAGACCAAGACTACCATGAAGCTTAGGATTAGGGATATGAGTTTCATTTTAGTTGGTTGCTCATCCTCATCGCGTTCATAGCTTGGTAGATGCTGGAAGGTGTGAACTTCCCTGAACTAGATCCATCTAAACCCTTATCCACGAAGTTCACTTCGCTATGGTATTTAAGCGATATGGGAAAAAAATGGCAATCAAACGTCGTGTTCCATGCCTACTACCTGCAGTTAAAGAGGGCTATTGAGGTTGTCCCTCATATAAAACCGAACACCATGCGCAGGTTCAGGCCATTTGTGAATTTCCATGCAGACAGACATTTTATCTACATCACTGCGTGTGGAGATGAACACAAAGAAGTATTACATAGTTATTACAAACTCACAGAGGAGGACCTAGAAGAGATAACTAAGGAGTGGCCTACAGAGCTCCTTATCCCTATTGACTTCACAAAGATGTCTGATCCTGAACTAATCAGAAGCCCGATGATCACTTGTGAAGGGCATGATACACCTGGAACTGTGAGGAGTACAACAAGCCCCTGACACGATTTGTGCAGTGTCCACTGTGCCCCTACCATCAGAAGAAATAGAGTTGGGAGATCAGCCTACCCAACTCTGAAGACTAGTCGATGCGACTGAAGCCCGCCTTCGTCGCGCACAAGAAGAAATAGAACAAGCCACAATGGCATTGAAGCAAGCACAAGAGGAAGTAATAGAGCAACACAGGGTTGCATAGTAGGAGAAGGCTATCCTCCAAGCAAAGTTTGAAGAGGAAAAGGTGCATATCTAACAAGTTAAAGAATAGCTACTTGCGGAGTAGGTTAGAGTAAAAGAAGTAGTCAATAGAGTACTTAGCTCTCTAACGGGATTAGAGTAAAATAAGGAAGACACAGTGGAGTGTCAAGTAGCGTAGCTTGTTGAAGCCATCTAACAGCTTCAACAGAGAATAACAGATCTAGAGCTACAAACAGTACCAAGTACTCCACAGGACGTGTGAGACCAAAGAGAAGCCACTGCCTGAAGCACAGTTGAGAGGATCAGAGAATTAGCTTTGGAATGTCAAAAACTTAGTAGTAGAAGTGCACAGACTTATGAACAAGTTACTGAGGACCCTAAAATGAAGACACTGGAGTCACAGCTCCAAGAGGCAAAGAAACAAGCAATGATAGTATAGGCACAACTGAAGCTCTAATCAACAATTGCAATAATGAAATGATCCCAGGAAAAACACATTTTTCAACAACATGTCCATGCCATACAAAGAAAAGTCATGGAAGTGACTCAGAGGCTCTAGCCAATCCAGGATGTAGCTTGCCAACTGTTCGAAGAGATTGAAGGACAAGGATAAGAGTTGGAGCAAGTCATCACTTCATTTGAACAATGCTTAGAGGGACCTGTTAACGAGGTATCTTGAGCCAGGATCGAGGATTTTGATGCATATCTACCCAGATTAGAGTGATTTGGGATGAGTAACAGGTGAGTGTTCGGAGCCCGTTGGCCTTTGACCAAGTTTTGGATATGCTTGGTCAGGTTTGACCTATTTGGGACTTCGACAGGTTGTCGAAGGTGGAGCGCAAGTTGAAGCAGAGATCATAGGATCGTGACCCCTTTTTGGGAGTTTTTTGGATTAGGGCTTATGTAACGGGTATGGGGATGTCGATCCATGGGTTTACCCATGTTTAGGACTCTTTTGTAATGCATAAATAGAAATATAGGCGATGTAAGTAAGTGGTGTATGTGATTCTAAGTGGAAAATGTGATCCAGGTGGATATCGGTGTCCACCCACCTTTTTCGACTAGCTCAAAACAGTTTTCTGGCAATTTTGGCAATTTACTATTTTTAATAGTTTTTAACTTCTGGGGCCATTTTGAGGGCCCAAATGAATGTTTTTTGAGATAAAGGTTCTCAATGATATTGCAAGGCATGATTTATCCCCCAAAATGAATATCCTCGACAATACCTTTCCAACGAGCTATCACATGCCTAAAACGGAGATCATATGCAAAAGTTACGACCCCGAGAAGTTGATGTACTCACTTACCCAAACGGGGCCCACATGACTTTTGGCGCTTCATCTCCTAGGGTTAGGTTTTTGGATGTATAGGGTTTTTGGCATTCCTGTTTATTATAAAAAGGCCTTCAAAGCCTCATTGTAACCATCTTCTTGCGAATGCAAGTAGCCGTCACATCTCTTCTCAAGGATAAGTTGTCACCATTATAGCGAGTCTTTCACTCTGTATTTTTACAGTCTCTGTAGATTTCTTTCATTAATAGAAATTGTGTAGTACTGTATATATGTGTTTATGGTTTCATCTCTAATACATTTATGTTATCTTATTGAATATATGTGATATCTCTGTGCATTTCTTTATTATATCTCTGCTCACATTTCGTGCCAAAAATAATCTGGATCAGTGGTATCAGAGCAGGCTGCTCTTGATTATTTTTCCAGTGCATGTCCCCAATGAGGTCTGAGTATATAAAGTTGGGTCTCAAGCTTGTCTCTCTTGAAGACAATCACTCTCACACACCCAAGAAACCCTCAATGGCTGAAGAAAAGAAAAACGAAGGAGCAGACAATCCTATCAATCTGGTTCCTGAGCAAGCTCTCATGTGACAGAGGGATGAAATGATGGAGAATTTTGCCCACATCCTTCAACGTCTGCCGATAACAGCAGGTTCATATTCATCAAGAGGCCACTTTGGAGGCACCTTTCCTTTCAAGGTATAATTTAATTTTGGTATTCCTGTATTTGAAGGACAGATAGATGCAGAAGCCTTAGAAAAATGGTTAACTCTGCTAAAAGCTTATTTCTATGTTCACAATTTTTCCGAAAAAGAAAAGATCACCTTCACACTCCTTAAAGCTCTCCCTCATGTCAAGCATTGGTGGGAAACTTACTGGGAGAAAAGTTCCATAGAGGAGTCTAGAATATACAGGGCCGATCCCACTTGGGATTTTTTTGTGGCTGCAGTAAAGGAACAATATTACCCTGTTCGAAACTATGAGGACCAGTACATGAGATGGACCACACTGCAGTAAGAGAGGGGCCAAACAGTTCTAGAGTTCACCTATACTTTCCATACCTTATGCACCAAGCTGGGTATCAAAGACTTCGAGCGACATTTGGTTCTGAAATACCATGGGGCTCTACACAGATACATCCATATTGAAATGGATTTTCTTGACATATCATCACTAGGTGTTGCTTATCGATATGCTGTTAAAATCGAGAAGAAATTTAAGCACCAAAACAAACAAAAATTTGGGTCTGTAAATCCGCAACAACCAAATTATGAAAAGGACAACCCTAACAAATAGTCTCCCAAAAACCATTCCAAGACACATGAAAATAAGGGTCACGGGAAGACAAAGAAGGACACTGGACAGTGGTGCGATCTCCACAAAATCCCCTGGCACAACACCGATGAATGTTGCTCAAAACATTTATTAGTAGTCGAGATCAAAGACAAGGAGCCAAACCATGATTCAGAATCTGATTCTTAAAATACTGGTAAAGGAAAGATCATTGATGCGGACCCCACTGCTATTGTTGCGACCACAACAATTCAACCAGAAGGACCAACAGATCCTGAAGAGGGGGAGCACCTTTTTAATTTACAGATGTGGGTGAAGGGGACCCCGTTTCATTTTATTGTTGATAGAAGAAGCCATAAGAACCTCATCTCAACAGAGGTCGTCAAACAATTGGGATTGTTGACAACACCACACCCGCAACCATATAACATTGGGTGGCTTCGCCAAGGATGAGATCTTCATGTCAGCCAAGAATGTTGATTTTTATACGACATCGAACCCTTCAAGGATGAGGTATTATGTGATGTTTCCCTGCTAGATGTCTGTGATGTTCTCTTGGGCCAACCATACATGTGGAAGCGTCATGTTGTTTATGAGTCTCGACCCTGCAGTGTCATTGTTTCTCTAGGGGGTCATCTCTACAGAATACCAGAGGTAGTTCAGACTACTGTTTCAATTAAAAAGTGTCGCAAGGTAGTGTCTCATACTACAAAATTCAGCTTCTTCACAATCTGTTCAAAAGAGGAACAAAAGGACACTGCAACCACTATAGCTTTTCCCCAAGAACCTTCTATCCAACAAAAGCAGGTCAACAAGGTTGCAACAAAGAGAAAATATTCCTTCTTCACATCATCCTCTCATGTAGCTCAATTTGTTGAAAGGCCTCAGCCTCAATAGGTTCGTGACAAACTTCCACAAACTGAGCAGCGTGACATCTCCAGCAAGACAAGCAGCTCACCAAGATGCAGATTCAACAAACGCTTTTCCCTCTCCCCTGGGAACTCAGCGCAATGGAGAAAATTTCTTCCTAAGGAGAGAGGATTGATCCAAGTGGATATCGGTGGCCACCCACCTTTTCCGACTGGCTCAAAATAGTTTTCTGGCAATTTTGACAATTTACTATTTTTAGCAGTTTTTAACTTCTGGGCCATTTTGAGGGCCCAAATGAAGGTTTTTTGAGATCGAGGCTCTAAATGATATTTTAATGCATTATTGATCCCCCAAAATTAATCTCCTCAACAATACCTTTCCAACGAGCTATCACACGCCTAAAACAAATATCGCATGCAAAAGTTACGACCCCGGGAAGTTGATGTACTCACTTATCCAAACGGGGCCTAGATGACTTTTGGCGCTTATCTCCTAGGGTTAGGTTTTTGGATGTATAGGGTTTTTGGAATTCCTATTTATTGTAAAAAGGCCTTCATAGCCTCATTGTAACCATCTTCTTGCGAATGCGAGTAGCCGTCATATCTCTTCTCAGAGATAAGCTGCCACCATTCTAGCGAGTCTTTCACTCTGTATTTTTACAGTCTTGTTGATGGGTGAAATTGACCGCTCGTTAACTAGAGGGGTGGATCCGGTCGAGGGTTGTCTAAATAAGCCAATCCATTTGTATTAATCCATTCTGATGAGTTTAGCGGTTTCGTTAGCCGATCTAAGTCCTAGGAAAGTGAAAACAACTAAGCTAAAGAAAACTAATCTAAGTGAAAGACAACTACTACAAACTATATACAAATCTAATATATATATATACAGTTTAATAACTAATATTATAAAACAATAATTCTACTTATTAAATGTTCAGCTATCAATACAATTAAATCTGGATTATATATACACTATTTACAAAATACAAATTTTGATCGAAATTTGCAAAATCATTTGTGAGTTGTCTTATGACAACGAAGCTATTATTTTTTTATTTTTATAATTTTTATGAGAAAGAAATAGAATGAAAACTATCTAAGCTAAGCAATTAAAATAAAAATACTAACTGCAAATCTGAACTATAAAAATGAACAGTGAGACGTGTTCAGATTACAAGAAAATTTATATATTAATTAAACTAATTGAATAACAATAACAGACTAACCTGTAGTAACGCTTCTTATTTATCCTATGCACAGTATTCGATTTAGTTGTTTGATGGGGGAAACTTGCACTAGATTTTCCAAAATCTTCTCATAAATAGGAAGCAGGGACACTCTTGAATACGAATGACGGAACAAACAAGACATATAGCAACACCAATTTTATATTTTACAAATAATCACATCAAGATAAATCCTTCTGCAACGATTTATACATAACTTCTCATTCAACAAAGAAGGTTAACCTTCTGTTCATTAAATTAAAACATGGTAATTGCTGTAAATAAAATGAGATACATCAAATATGGACAATACTTTAAATCATATCACATCAACCTGTAAAAAATATTGATATCTAAAGTAGTCAATAATTTGATTACAAATTAAAATGCACAAAAACTTGAACAAAAGTAAGATAAATTGAAGCTAAATCCATACAAAAAATCCACTTTCATTCGAGTCTGTATAATCATCAGTCCATAGTCTCTATTCTCTCGACATTGATGCCTTGTTTATGAAAAATAATAAGTATATAAAGGCCACAGGATGAAACATTCCTTGTGGAAATTATCAAAAACTGTTTGCAAAAAATATGGGAACAATCTCCCAAATTCCTATTTCTACCTAAGACTAACAACCTAATCACAAAACTGTGTAACAAAAAGCATGTTCTAAAATGCCATAATCGATCCAACTCCCATTGAAATCCGTGTGTACCTGTAGATGCACAAAAATAAACAATTTTAGATAGTGTAAAAGTCAACAGAAATTCAAATTTTATGACTAGCTACAAAATCTCATGATCCTGTAGCTGGTCATGTTTACAAACAAACTCGTATTACATTAATCCAATGGTAACAGAAATGTATGCAATCTATCAAACAAATCCTTTATTACTAATTCAAAACAAACAAAATCGTTTATGTTAATTCGAAACAAACAAAATCGCATTGAATCAATTCAATCAAAACAAAAATATATTCGATTTATCAAACAAATCATTTATACTAATTAAAAGATAACAAAATCATTGTAAAATTGCTTTTGAAATGTCATACCTTTGTTTCAGGGATACAATCTGTTCAAGCTATTTTCGAATTAACAATGGCAGTGGCTGCTTCAACATTTTTGAACACGATGGAGCCTGTGGTCTTTTTCCTCTTATCGTTAGCTTGCAGTCTGTCATTTTCCTTGGTTAACACAGTCACCCGGTCCTCTAAGGACTTGATTTGGGATTGCAACAGAGGGACATTTGTATAGTATCATTCGATCCATGAGTTGCATTCATTGCACTGTGGTTGATTAGGCCGAGTCGTTACAGGTGAGGAATCTTTTAAATTACCAGGGGTTCCACTGTCAAACTTGATCCGGGGGAAGTTGGGGTCATATTTAAGGCATGGCGAGAGGTTGGAGATGTAGTCATAGGGCTTGATAGAAAAAATACCATGTGAGTATGGGTACTCCTCGATCAGAAATCATTCGATTTCAAAATCCGAGTATTCACTCAAAACAGTTGGCTTTTGGTCTGTGTTTTGTTTGGGCTGATTATGAGCACACCTAGATCCCCAGTGCACAACCTTCTTTCCCTTGCTATTGACATCAGTATTACCCTTGCCCTTTTTTCTTGCAAGCCTCTTGACAGGCTTAGCACTATATTTTGAGCATGAGTCAAGTAGGGTGTCGGGTAAGTTATCATTCGGGTAGGTCGAGGGTTCGATAGTGGGTAAGAGTGTAGGAGGGGGAACGACAGGCCCAACAAGGGTTTCAGTGACCACAGTTTTGTCCACTTGACCAAATTCAGGACTGGCAAAGCCATTCCTCAACAAGAACGCTTCCCAAGAGTCTCCACTTAGCCTCAGATGATAAACAATAACGATTTTAATCAAATAGTGGTGGAAGAGGCTAGAGTCGGCCTTCTCCCTCTTAAATCATTTAGCCATTTTATACAAGCTATGAAGATGGAAATGTGGCATATTCAAAGGGAAATCTATGAAAGCCATAGGAATCCGTAGGTGGTATAGGAATACTAAACCATATCTACCTTCACATGTAACAAATTGCTTAATAATGGCCAACAAATCATGCCACCTAGACTTAAGGGCTGTAACTAGCATACCTTTGTCACAACTGATAATTTTTCTTGAGGTAAATAGGAGCATCCATGGCACTTCATCCACCTTCGAATTCTTAAACCATTTCTACCCCTTAGCTAGCAAACCAGTGGCTGAGCTGAGGAATTCCTCATTCAATTTGAGTTGGATGTCCCCAACTTTGGCCCTGCATCCATCGAATGTGAGGGCAAATTGCTGAGCTACTGCGAGCTTGAAACCTTTGAATTTTTCAATGAAAACTAACCATATGTTCCTCTCCAGGTCCTGTCGGGTGTTATCAAATAACAACAACGTTTGGACACCATTGGGTTATATGTGCACTACAAGAGCCATAACACACAGTCAACAGGGTAATAGGTGAGGGTAGACACAGGAATAACTTCCCGTAGGTTTTCTCAAAACAAGCAGAGGTAGCCCGAGGTGCAAGGCAGACGTTAATGCTTATGTGTGCGAGGGTGGTAGAGTGAATCGAAACCATGCAAAAATATCATGTTGGCATGTACAATCGATGACACCTTGGTAATAGTTTCATTCAAATCACAATCCAAAGCATTGTAAACCAAAATTCAAATGGATTATCACATAATCGCATAACCAAAACTTCGATCCAAATGTTTAAATCAACAATAGCATTTGTATGGTTTGAAACAAAACAACATGTCGAATATTGCACCAAAGATTTAATCACAAAGTTAATGCGTTCTATAAAACCATTGCATCAAGGAATTTGATCAAAGATAACAGAATATCATATCACCATTGCATCAAGGGTTCAATCAAAGACACCAGAATATCATTGCATCACAAACTTATAAGATGAAACCATATTAAAAAAATTCAAATGCAAAGTGAGTAAAGGTTTGGTGTTTTGATAAATGTATGATTAGTAGTGAGTTGGAGGTAAAAGAGTCACGACGACAAAAAAAAAAGATTTGTAATAATCCAAAGATGATTTTAACGCTATCAACATGACTTCCAACTCAAGGTTTTCACGCTTGCAGTCGTGAAAAATGAAAATGAAAGGCAGGTGTGAGAAAGCGAAAGATAATAGTATCGTTTCGTTTAAATAATTGCGATGAGTATGAAGGTTCAAAACCCTTGCATAGGCAGCTTATAAGGAAAAGATAAAATTGCAAAATGGATGCCAACAAGTCTCTGTACATTTCTTTCATTAATAGAAATCATGCATTACTGTATATCTGTGTTTATGGTTGCATCTTTGATACATTTATGTTATCTTATTGAATGTATGCGATATCTTTGTGCATTTCTTTATTATATCTCTGCTCGCATTTCGTGCCGAAAATAATCCGGATCAAAAGGGAAAGTGAAGGCCAATGTGCTAAGTGAAAGTGATAGTTGTACATGCTTTGTGCATACTATGTGAGACTTGCAAGGCTAAGTGTAAGTGACTATAAGAAATTGTGTAAAGGCTTTGTGTTGTAACCTAACTCAGGGGAGGATCTGGCGAGGTGCATGCAGATCTCCTGTCCTATGCAGAGTAGGACCTTATGGCTATGTGCATGTAGATGATTGACAAAAGATAATATATAAGATGAAGAGTTGGTGGATGTAGCCCCAGGCTGGGGGTGAACCACATATATCCTTTGTTATGGTTTCTTTGTGCATTATGGTTGTTTTATGGTTCATATAATTAGTGCTTAGTGGAATGATGTATGCTTAGATGAATATGATAGCTTAGTGCCTAATGATGTGAATGAGATGCTAGATCTGATCTATGTTGATGTGTTTGGTGCTTGAATGTGTTGAATCTTGTTGAATACTGTGTTTCACTGTAATTAGGGTTTATCTATGTTGTGAACAAAGGTTAAGTACTAATGAATAAAAACTGCTAAGTGCTTTGTTAGAGTATTTTAATCACAGATCTGTGTCCCAGCCAAGGTCGCAGACACTGGAGAACTACAACCACCCCTGCCTCTACCTCGGGTGAGGCTTCACCTGCTTCGCAAGTGTTTCCTAAAGGGCCTATAGTTAGAGTTTTGTTGGTGTGTTGTTGAAGTGTTGAACCCTGGGTCTGCCCCTGTGCGAACATAGTCTAACTACTCTATGTTTGTTTTTGTTTTTTTAGAAATTAATTAGAAATCTTAGTGTCCAAGGATTTGGTTTTTCAAAGTTGAATCCATTTTTATATTTAGAAATACAATTTAAATAACAAAAAATTGTGATTTACTGAAGATTTATGTCGCCAAATTCTTGAAAAAAAAAAAACATAAAACAATTAGAGAAGGCCAGTTTGAAATTAGAGTCTTCATTCACCTCTATCAATCTAATTTCAAACTTAAAATGTCATCAATGATGTACGTGTAAATTTAATTATAATTTTGTGAGTGATGTATATAATAATTAATGTTAAATACCACACAAAACTTCAAAAATCATCAATAATATACGTGTAAATTTAATAATAATGTTGTGAGTGATGTATATAATAGTTAATATTATATACCACTCATTAAGTTAATCATAATCATTATTGGTTTACTACTTTTTCATCCCCTTTATTCTTAAAAAAAACCAATCACCTTAATTGAAGCACCATTTTTTCCAATAGAAAATTAGCTCAAAATTATATTAAGATATATTTTTTTTACATATTTCTTTCATAGCAAAAGCCCATCCCTAACATGA
This sequence comes from Picea glauca, assembly GCA_000966675.3. Lineage (NCBI taxonomy): Eukaryota > Viridiplantae > Streptophyta > Pinopsida > Pinales > Pinaceae > Picea > Picea glauca. The sequence goes on from JZKD02S2166066.1 coordinate 242,970, forward strand.
CTGATAATAATCTTAGCCCAAATAGAATAGTTTGGATTTTATTTTTTATTTTTAAAACATACATGGCTCGAAGAACCACATCTTCAAAAAGTAAAATATCACAAGAGTTACATACTTGTAATAGTCATGGAGCTATCGAAAAAACTGGGATAAATTGTCTCGAAATATCAGATAAAGAAATATACTAGTACATGGCCAAGTAGGTCATGGACCTAAGCCTCCAGGTTCCATATTAAATATGTAATTCTTCCCTTTGTCTCATGAAGAGCTTGTTTAGAAAGCTGGTCTGCCTCCTTGTTGATTTCTCTGAAAATGTGATGGAAGTTAACTTCCTGAATTTTTTTTCTAAGTTCCTTTGTTCTATGCTTCCATCTTTCAATAGCGCTATCCTGTATCCTTCCTCTATTGTTGATCCAATATATAATTACCTTGGAGTCGCCCAGAGCTTGAAGTTTTGGGCGGGATAGATGAATAGTCAAAGTAAGAGTGGCCCATATTCCCAATAGTTCTGCCTTAGTATTAGTACATTCACCATTGTTTAGATTCCATCTATAGACTATAGAGTCTGTTTTTTTTATTAACCCCCTGCTCCACATAGTTTCTTGTCACACTATACTGCCCCATCAAAAAAATAAATGGAAAATCCATCTAGCTGAGTGACCAAACAATCTCTTATAGGAACGTACTTTTGGGTCTGTTATCGCGGATTTTGTACTTGGAAGTAAAGGAAATTTGAAATAAAGGCAAACTAGTGAAACTAGAGAGTATCCTATCACTACGACCTCGATAGTTATCCCTATCACTACGACCTCGATAGGATAACTCTTTCTATTTAGGGTGGTAGGCCTAGGGGAGACGTCCCTGGTGACCTGGGGTTTTGAGAAGGCAAAGGCTTATGGCTAAGTAAAATTTCCCCCCTCACAAGTCACCACCGATTAGAAGGTTTGGCTAAACAACCAATAAAGATAAAGATAACCAAAAGTGTACCTGATCAGGACAAGGCAACAAGAAAGCTATATATGTGCAAGATCACTTGTTGGTTATTACTTCATATAATCAAGGAATTTTTTATATAAAGCAATTGGCTAATAATATTGATGAAGTAAATCAATGATGTATAATAGCGACAATCACAATATGTCACTTAACAATAAATGATAAAGAAATATTCACAATGAGAGAGAACGTTTTATCATCAATATTGTAATACCATCATTCATTTAGAAGCAAAGACTACCATGCATTAGTCAATTGTTCAACATTCTTAAAGAAGCTAGAATGCTGCAAAGTATAGCTATGAATCAAAAGGATAATGGCAGCAATAGGGTTAGTAGGTTAGTCTAGGCTAGGGTTAGAAGATGTTAGGAATTTGTTCAAGGTATTGGTTGTTTTAAGTTTGTGATCAAGGTACTCAAGCATATAAGGTCTTAGATCAGTGCGTTATTAGGGAAAATGGAGTCAAAATAGTTGCAAAAGTTGAAGGGACAAAATGATAATGATAGGGCCAAAGACAAGAGGGATATGATGGATGAAGTGTTGTTAATACAAGCCTTCAACCTATCAATCCTAGGGGAATATGACTCACTAAGGTTTAGTAAACCTAGGCCTTAGTGCATCTTCCTCCTTCTTTATCTCAAAAGGGGAAAGTAAAAAATGGCTAGCTTGAAGAGTGAATGGTAGGTTGTTGCAATGGCAAGGCCCTAGCATTTATCTTCAACAAATAAAATGGCTTCTTAGCATAACCTAGTAGGGACTTGAAATAAGGACACCAACATGTGCTTATTCCCTAGGGTTTAATCCAATGGAATTCTTTCACAAAATGTAAGTAAAAAACCATAACCATTCAAGAAAGGAAGAATTGTAGAATTTCACTTCCGTTCAGCAAGTATTATCAATGCCAAACCCTAGTTGTAAACCTTCCATAAAGAAAATGCAGAATATAGCCAAGAAAAGCCTCCTTCAAAAAGTGCGCACTAATAATTTCAGCCAAAAACCCTAAAGAGGGCACAAATATCAGACCTCACAAAAGTGTGAGTGAAAGATGATCAAAAAATGAGAGTTAAAACCCTCAATTTATACCATACTAATGACCTTAATTTAAGTTTAGGTCACCAAAAGGCCGACATGGCCAAAATACATAATAATACTATTTTTACATTAAATGTTATAATCAAACCCTAATCAAGCAAATAAAGGTGACGTAATTCCCTTTTAGGGTGATGTTATCCCTTTTTAGGGTAACATTGGCCTCCTAGAGAAAAACGTTAGGCCCCCTTGGGCCTCCAAAAGATGCCACACATGCCAAAACTACAACAACTACCTCCCAAAATGTCCACAAGAACTGGGTGACATCATGAGTGTCCTAGGTGACGTCATGGGCTTTCCAAGGCGAATGTCTTGGTGGAAAGGGCACAACCCCCCTGTGTACAGGTATGCTGAGCTGCCTCTAGTAGAACATTCTCCTCTTCTCTGGTGAAAATCCTTTGATTTGTCTCTGCCCCCTATTGGGGTCTCAACATCCATCTGGTGGGATCTCTGCCACATGGAGGTCCGAACTAATCATCTCCCCAGGTGTACCTATCTAATATGGTACCTGTCCATCAAGTATGATCCTACACATCAAAAGATACGTTGTTAATGTCCTAACCCACACATAGGTAGATCAATGTATTCGGATGTAATAAAGATCAATATTAATAAGGCCTTTCAATAAAATAGAATAAGGCGGGTGTAAGAAGACCTAATAGAAGCTTCCACTTCTAGAAGGATGTTCCTCTAGATGCTTCTCTTAATAGACATATTTAGTATAAATAAGGGTCGAGGGTATGAAAACCCTAGCTTGGAGATTATTGTAACAGAGCATTGCTCGACTGGAGGTTGCCCCCTCAAAGAGGCCCATGAACATTGCTTTCTGAATCAAAGTGCTATTTCAGTTGTTGTTCTCATATTATTTCTGTGTTATTGTGGAGATTATGCTGGTTATATTACTGTTATTCTGCCATTTCTAGCATTTTATTTTTTTTCTATGTACTTATTATATCTGGTATCTTGCAAGTGGTATCAGAGCACTTTCCTTGGTAGAAATTGTGGGTATTTTTTTTCCAGGGTAGAGACATATTTCAGCATCTTTAAGCCACAAAGATCTATCGTTATGCACATAAACCCACGGTTGATGGATTCATACACGTAGGAAATACAAGTGGTTCTTAAGCACACATCTGTTGTCCACCCTTGTAACCCCTGTTGGTACCCCTTCGAGTGGTAGCGCATCAGATAACATCTGTGTATGGATCAGCCTAGATTTCCTGAAGCCCTCTTTAGATAAACCTATCGGCCGCCAGACTGCTATAGTGTCACCAAAAACAACACTCAGAAAGATACTCTCTAGTACCTGGGTAGTCGGGTAGTATGGCTAAGGGTACAGTCTATCCTCCTTAGTTAGTGCCCTGAGATATTGGGATGATTACTACTATTGGACCCCGCATGTATATCAAAGAGCTATAGCACAGGGCAAACCATTGTCTATAGAACCCTTGAATACCTAACCCTTGGGGAACATAAACATAAACAAATTAAACCGGCCAGATCTATTGCCACGCAAATGTGTTCGAGTTGCCAAATAAATACACATTTCTTTCTGGTTAAGAATTTGGGGATTTCATCACTGCAACATTCTTCAAACCGAAGTATAACCTCGCAACTATAAAAAAAAACAAAAAAAAAAAGTCTAGAATTTTTTTCACCATTATTTGAGACCTATTCCATTAGATTCATCTCTTATGCCTTATCACATTCATCCATATCATTTTTGTGCAAAAATTTCTGACCCCGCCCACTCCCTTTTCAGTCCACCCATCCTCATGGCCCATACCCATAGCCAAGAACTGGAGTCTCGCTTCAACACCTTGCAATCTAGTTTCCTCTAGACTCAAAAAGAAGTGAAACAACTCAGTGCTACTATTGCCTCCCGTGATACATCCATCAATGCCACCATAAATGCATGCGTGCAGTCCGCAATGGTGGAAGTCAAACAAGAACTGACCACCCAGCTTGAATCTTTCTTTGTATCACTATGCACCAAACTCAAGATCCCTATCGATGACCCTTTTCCTAACGCACATGCAAAGACTAAATGTGAAACTTCTTCCCATTCCCATACCTTTCAGCCCCATCACTTTCAACGGGACATATGCCTTCCACAGGTGGATGTATCCAAATTTGATGGCTCGGATCCCACTGGTTGGGTCACCAAAATGGAACATCATTTCTCTCTCTACAACATTACAGATGACTTGGCCAAACTCCGGTATCGTGTTCTCCATCTAGATCAAGAATGATGGAAATGGTGGCAATGGAGTAAAACTTCCCGTCAAGGGTATATTTCTTGGACCCAATTTGTGACTGAGCTTTATGAATGCTTTGACACTGACACCAACCATTTGGGACATTTGAAAAAATTGAAACAATCAAGAATAGTAGAAGACTTCATAGTTGCATTTGAGTGCCTGGCTTTTTGAACAGAGGGCATGACTGATGCTTTCTTTCGAGAGTGTTTTATCAGTGGCCTCAAGGAGGAGATTCAGGCCCATGTCCTCATGGATTGACTTGCGAGTTGGGTGGAGGCTACTAAAAAATCTAAAGAATCACAACAAATTGTTTCCTCTCAAAACCGTAAGCCTTCCTTTATCCCTTGCCCTAAACCAGTAAACCCCACTACTCCCTCTACCCCATTAAAGATCCAAAAAACTGACCAGGGATGAAATGGCTGAACACCAACTCAAAGGCCTCTGTTATAATTGTGATGAAAAATATTTCCCGAGCCACAAATGTAAGGAACAAAATATTTTTATAGCCATCTCTGAGGATATTACGAAAGAGGATGATGCAACTCCCCTTATGCCCGAGTCACCAGGAATCACTGACATAAAACCTCCATCCAACCCTCCCAAAGTGGAACCAATCATTTCCCTCAATGCTCTCACCGACTTCTCTACCCCCCAAACCCTCAAGTTAATCGGTTACATCAATCACCAAAAGTTCATCATTCTGGTTGATAGTGGCAGCACCCACAATTTTATTCATCACCGCATTTCCCTAGAAACCCATTGCTACATCCATGCTGTCAACAATTTCCAAATCATGATTGCCAATGGTGGTTCTATAAATGTGGCGGGCGCTGTGAAAGTGTGCGTCTCCAAATCGGTGACCACCACCTAAAATCCCATATGTTTGCTATTGACATGGGCAGTTACGACATTGTGTTGGGTGCAGACTGGCTAAGGACTTTGGGTCCCATTCTCATGGATTTTTAGAACTTAACCATGCAATTCGACCAAGAGGGCTACCAATATAAATTCCAAGGCATCATTTCTGGTTCACCTGAGGTCATCAGTTCCCATCGCATGGAAAAGCTGCTCAAAAAAGGTCATTCTGGTGTCATTGCCCAACTCCATGCCATACAAGACACAGAGACACCTCCAGTGCCCCAAGACCTCCAAGCCCTCATTTCTAAACATCAAATGGTATTTTCCACTCTCTAAGGACTCCCTCCTTCCCACGGTGTTCATTATCATTCCATTCCACTTGTCCCAGGAAGCCTTCCCCCCAATATCCTTCCATATCATCACCCCTTTGCACAAAAAAATGAAATTGAGAAAATGGTCCAGGAACTCCTTACTACAAGCATCATCCGTCCTAGTACAAGCCCTTACTCATCTCTGGTCGTCATGGTATTTAAGAAAGAAGGTTCTTGGAGAATGTGTCCTGACTTCCGTGCTCTCAACAAACTGACCATCAAAGACAAATTTCCCATTCCTTTCATTGATGACCTCCTGGATGAATTGAGTGGTGCCCAATTCTTTACCAAACTTGATCTTCGCTCGGGCTATCACCAGATACATATGAAAGAGGCCGACATTCCCAAGACAACCTTTCACACTCATGAGGGCCACTATGAGTTTTTGGTCATGCCCTTTGGCTTGTGTAACGCCCCCTCCACCTTCCAGAGCCTCATGAACCATGTCTTCTGCCCTTTTCTCTATAATTTTGTCTTAGTTTTCTTTGATTATATCCTCATCTATACAAAAACCTAGATAAACCATCTTACTCATGTGGATCAAGTTCTTTGCCTACTCTCTCAGCACCAAATTTTTATAGTTTAAATGTGCTTTTGGTGCCTCGAAAGTATAATACTTGGGTCATCTGGTGGGAAAGGATGGCATTAGGGTGGACCCAAAAAACATTTAAGCTATGAAAGAATGGCTGCACCCAAAGACTCTCAAAAGATTGCATGGATTTTTGGGCCTAACAGGGTATTATCGTAAGTTCGTTAAGAACTATGGAAAGATTGCAACACCTCTCACGACTCTCCTAAAAAAGAACTCTTTCACTTGGACTCCAGCAGCTGCTCAAGCTTTTCAAACCTTGAAGATGACCATGTGCACCACTCTGGTTTTGGCCCTTCCCGATTTCAAAAAGACCTTTGTGTTGGAATGTGATGACTCAAGGAAAGGAATAAGCACTGTCCTTATGCAAGAGGGTCAAACTTTGGCCTTCGACAGCAAGCAACTGTTTGAAAGGAATCTGGGCAAACCCATTTATGAAAAGGAAATGTTGGCAATTCTGCATGATGTAGAGTTGTGGCGTCCTTATCTCTTGGGGCAAAGCTTCCAAATTAAGACTGACCATCAAAGCCTCAAGTACTTTTTGGAACAACGCATTTCCTCCCAATAGAAACAAAAATGATTGACTAAGCTCTTTGGATATGATTATGATATCATTTACAAGAAGGGAAAAGACAATGTCATGGTGGATGCACTGTCCTGGAAATATGAAGATGAAGGATCCCTTTTTTCTCTTTCCTTCATTGTACACGATTGGCTCCAAGCTATGCACCAAGAATGGCTTCAATATCCCAAAAGTTTTCATCTGATCCAACAATTGTAGAACAAGGCTCTGGCTCCCCAAGGGTACTCCTGGCTCCAGGATGAGCTTCGATACAAAGGCCGCTTGTATTTAAGTAAACAATCCAAGCTCAAATTCACGATACTTTCTGAGCTTCATGCTACACCCATAGAGGGGCACTCAGGGTTTACCAAAACATATGACAGGGTCAAATGTTCTTTTTTCTGAGATGGTATGAAATAGGACATTTGTAAGTTTGTCGTTGAATGTGAGGTGTGTCAACGCAACAAGGGAGAAACAGTCAAATATCTGGGCACCCTCCAACCACTTCCGATTCCCCCTGCTATTTGGAAGGATATCTCTATGGACTTTATTACAGGCTTACCCAAATCGGGGAATAAATCAGTCATAATGGTGGTGGTGGATTTCCTTTCCAAGTATGCCCATTTTTGCGCTCTTCACCACCCATTTACTGCATCCACGGTGGATCAAATTTTCATGGACCAAGTCTTCAATCTTCATGGGATGCCACACTCTATTGTTTTTTATCGTGACCCAACTTTCACAAGCAATTTTTGGCAAGACCTATTTAAGCTACAAGGCACACAATTGCATCTCAGCTCAGCTTATCATCCCCAGATGAATGGTCAAATGGAAGATGTCAACAAGTGTTTGGAAACATATCTAAGGCGCTTTGCCTATGAAAAACAACACCAGTGGGCTCAATGGTTACCCCTAGCTGAATGGTGGTACAACACTACATACCATATAGCCACTTGCATGACTCCTTTTGAAGCGGTATATGGATAGAAGCCACCTTCAGTTCTCTCATACCTATCGGGTACCTCGAAGGTCCAAGCAGTTGACCAAACACTTATAGTCTGAGAGGATATTATTCATACCCTTAAAGAGAACTTGGTCATGGCATAGAATCACATGAAGCAACAAGCAGATCAAGGTCACTCTGAACGTCAATTTGCAGAAGGGGATTATGTGTTTCTGCAACTGCAACCATATAAGCAAACTTCCCTCAAGGCCGAGCATTGTCAGAAGCTAGCGCCCAAATTTTATGGTCCTTACATAGTTCTCAAGCATGTGGGACAACTCGCATATCAGTTAGTTCTGCCCAGTCAGTCAAAGCTACATCCTATTTTTCATGTTTCATGCTTGAAGAAGGTGATTGGAACCAAGTGCCAAATTCAAACCAACCTTCCAAAGTTAGCTGAAGAAGGATCCATTTGGCTATAGCCAGAAGCATTTTTGGACCAGCGTGAGCATCGCCTGCATCAAAGAATCATCAAGGAAGTGATAGTACAGTGGAAAGATATGACTCCAGCAGATGCCACTTGGGAACCAACTACCATTATGCAGCAGTTTCCACATCTCAAGCCTTGAGGACAAGGTTGTTTTTAAGGGGGCAGACATGTTAAGGTCCTAACCCGCACATAGGTAGATCAATGTGTTCGAATGTAATAAAGGTCAATATTAATAAGGCCTTTCAATAAAATAGAATAAGGCGGTTGTAAGAAGACCTAATAGAAGCTTCCGCTTCTAGAAGGATCTTCCTCTAGATGCTTCTCTTAATAGACATATTTAGTATAAATAAGGGTCAAGGGTATGAAAACCCTAGCTTGGAGATTATTGTAACAGAGCGTTGTTCGACTAGAGGTTTCCCCCTCGAAGAGGCCTGTGAACATTGCTTTATGAATCAAAGTGTTATTTCAGTTGTTGTTCTCATATTATTTCTTTGTTATTGTAGAGATTATGCTAGTTATATTACTGTTATTCTGCCATTTCTAGCATTTTATTTCTATTATGCGTATTATTATATCTGGTATCTTGCATACACCCTCCATGGGCTCATAAGTCAGAGGGATCATAGCAATTTCAATCACATATAATCATAAGTTTTATTAAACATGTGCATAAAACCCCTTTTACCCAGTCAAGTGCTCAAAGACATTATACTAATCTGCAAGCCAAGTTTGGAGGAAGTGATAGGGCATCCTATTGGGCTAGTGTTCATTTGATGTGGAGTGTTTCCAGGAGGAATCAAATCCAAGCCATGTGAGTGGATGAGGTGGACAAGGGTTTTCTGGGTAAGGGTTGTAGTGATAGCAGGGGATGGCTTACCTGTGGGTGCCTCTGTAAAGGGTGAGATGTACCTGTCTTGTTTGAAAATTTTTCCAAGCCCATTCATGCCTTTTATCTTTATTCTTTATTTCTTTTTCTTTCAAGAATCTAGTCAGGGGACACTGCCCTGGCATGGTGATCAGTGGTGGAAATTTTACCCACAATCATTTCACGAAAATGAGAAGGATGGATCGTGATGAGACCCCCTTTCTCTTGGCTATGCTACCAAGAGCCACTACCCTAGCGTGGTGACCAGATTCTAGTAGTGTCATACTACTAGATCCCCATGGATCTAATAGGCTGGCTTGTGATGATAACCCCTATCCTCTAACCAGGCCTTGTTTTATTATTTTTATGGGTAAGCTAGTCAGGGGACACTGCCCTGGCATGGTGACTAGTGCTATAAATGTTACCCACAAGAATTTCATGGAAATGAGAAGGTTGGCTAGTTATGAGACCCCCTTTCTCTTGCATATGCCACCAAGAGCCACTACCTTGGCGTTTGACCAGATTCTAGTAGTGTCATACTACTAGATTCCCATGGACCTAATAGGTTGGCTCGTGATAAGACCCCCTATCCCCTACCCATGTCTTGTTTTATTATATTTTATGAGTCCCTTTGTTTCTTGCTGAGAACATTTTTATTGCTTTCTTGTGGATTCGTGGGTGAAGCATATCGAGGTTTCATTTTTAGGCTTTTATCTTTTTCCATCTTCTTTTACCCTCTCGGCCTTTAGCCCTTTCTTCCCACAAGGTAAGGTACAAATCTTAAATATTTGGCCAACCCAATGCCCTGACCAATGTAATGGGATGGATGAGAGGGAAAAATATGGAATGTGGTAAGTATGGTGGGGGAGGATGATGGCTTCTCATGAATCCCCCCAGTGGAAACTCAAAATCTATGGGCACAAGCTTACTAGGGCATCCTGTAATTCCCCCTAGATATGGTCAAGTGGATAGGCATAAGATCCAAGCACCCATTAGAAACAAAAAGAATCAAATGCACATATTCAAAGGTTTTGAGGATCAGAGTGACACATACCATGATACCCAGACTCATTACCTCAGGGAGAAAGATCCATTTCTTCTATGGTGATGGATGCTAGTATTGTTGACAAAGTGTCAGCGTTAAAAAGAAAATATGGGCCCTCCAACGCCATGATCAATTCGATCTGGCTCTCATTATTCCATGTCTAGGACCCATGGTCCTCGAGATATAATCTCCTTAGTTATCCCTAAACTGGGGGATAACATCTGGCTCCAACTCGGGGACATGTGCTCACCGTACTATGCATGAGAACCTCAACATCTATGGCATAACCTGTAACTTTCTTGATATCGACATGAAACTATTAGTAATCATTTGGGGTGGTGATATCACCCCCAACTCATATATATATAAAATGAAAAAAATAATATGTACAAGCGTGAAAGAAAACTACTCAAGCATGAAATGAAAATGGTATATAAAATGAATGCAAATGCCTACCTACTTACTTGCACTTACTTGTCATGTTATTGGTGGGTAGTAACACTTGATGTGCAAAGCATTCATTGGTAGCTTCAGATCTTCTCCCTCCATAATGCCTAGGTTGAAAGAGTTTGTACTTGCATGACTCATGATTTTGTAGGGACTTGTCCATATCCCATCCAATTTTTTGTGCATACCAGGTTTCTCCCTTCTCTTATCCCATAACAGTACAAGATCTCCCTCAGTGAAGTCTCTCTCTCTTTCCTTGTGATCGAAGGTGTTTTTTTATATTCTCCTGGTTTCTTCCCATTTGACCTAGGGCGCTTCTTCTAGATTCATCCAACTCTATCAGCTGGTTAATTCACCCTTGGATTTCTTCTCCATGTGTAGCATACTATTGAGAAAAACGGAGGATGGGAATTTGGAGGTTTACAAGAAGTTTCTCTTCTAGTCCATATACTAGCTCAAAAGGAGTCTTTCCTGTCGAGGTCTTTGTTGTTATTCGATTTTCCCACAAGGCGTATTTAATTTTGCTATCCCAAGACTTCGTATTCTCCCCCATGACTTACTTGATAATATTCATAAGGTTCTTGTTGCTAGACTCTGCTAATATGTTTCCTTGCGGATAGTAGTTGGAGGAGTGGGACAGGATAATGCCATACTTGAAACAAAATTCCACTAGTGCATGGGAGATGAATGCCTTGGCATTGTCTGTGGTATTCTTGGAAGGGAGACCAAACCTAGTTATGATTCATTCCTCCAAAAAAATCACGATTACTTCCTCGATGACCTTATTTGTGGGAATAGATTCTACCCATCTAGTGAAATAATATGTGGCTGTCAGGATCCAACGGTAGTCATTTCTTGAATTATCCTTAAACTCTCCAATGAAATCCAAACACCATTGTTGAAAAGGAACTTCTACCACTATGGGTTTTATAGGTTGTGATGGGAGCTTTGGTTTACTAGAGAAATATTGGCAAGGCTAGAAATATCAGACATATCTATGAGTATCGAAAAATAGTGTTGGCCAATAATATCCAACCCCGAGGATCTTGTGGGTGGTAGTGCAAGATGTGAAATTTCCACCACAAAATCCAGAGTGTAATTCTTTCAACAATTTCTTAGCTTCTTCTTGGTTGAAACATCTAAGGAGAACCCCATCACAATCTTTCCAACCAAGGTCATTTTCAGTTAAGAATTATTTCATAGGCTTAAGTCTTAAAGCCCTTCTTTTTTAATCGACTAGGTGATCAGGGCATGAAAAATTCTTAAGGTAGTGGATGATATCGGAATACCACTCATCCTTCTCTAATTTGCTGACCACTACATTTATATGTTTACTTTCTCCCATATGTATATCCTCTTGGATGCTCTCAGTTAACATCTGGGCTAGACCTTGTCCCTTTATTATCTTGGTGAGTTTTATCTCTAAGTCATACTCTTGGATTTTGGAGACCCACTTACCCCTAGTACCCTTACAATCTTGCTGTGATAAAATATCCTTTAATGTTGGGTAAGGGACATAAGCTTTGATTTTGTTGTAACCAATGTAGTTTCTAAAGTGCTTGAGGGATTTCACCAAGGCATATGCTTGCTTCTTAGTAATGGAATAATTCAACTCTAAATCTCTAAGGACTTTACTCATGAAATCCACGGGGTGTTCATAATTATCAGCGTCCTTATGCAACAAAACACCTGCAATGGTATCCTGCGAGGCAAATGAGAATATTATGAAATATCATGAATAATCCAGGATGATCAAGCTTGGGGCTTGGGAGATAGCGTCCTTTATATCTTCAAAAGACTTTATGGATTTATCATCCCACCTGAAGGCAATGTCCTTCTTTAGCAAAGAACTCATGGGTTTTATCCTTTTGAAAAAGTTTGGGACAAATCTTCGAATGAAATTAATCTTTCCAAAAAAGGATTGCAAGGAATATTTATTGAATAAAGGGTGGACATATTTTATCGATTGGACCCTTTCAGGGTCTATAGAGATTCCCCCCTTTGAAGCCACGTGACCCAAAACATTTCCTTCATCTATCCCAAAAACATACTTCTTAGGATTTAAGGAGATACCATATTTCCTACATCATTCGAAAACGATCATGAAGTGTGAAATGTGGTCCTTCCTATCCTTTGAGACAACTATGAGATCATATTGGTAAATTTCTATGATTTTCTGTATGAGGTCCCTAAAGGAAAAGTCCATTGCTCTCTGGAAATTAGCACCGATGTTCATAACACCAAACGACATTCGCAAATACATGAATGTTCCCCATAGTGTAGTAAATGTCATTTTAAGCTGGTCCTCTCTTTTAAGCAAGACTTGGTTGTATCTAGAGAATCCATCTAGCATGGACATCATCCCCACCCCTGTAACCTTTTGTAGTAAATGTTCCATGTTCGGAAGGGGATAGTTGTCTTTCAAGGATAATTGGTTGAGGTTCCAGAAATAAACACACAAATGTATATCAATAGTTTTCTTCCGGACGACTACCAAATTTGACATCCATGAGGAATACCTGATGGGAGCTATGATACTAGCATCAACCATATTTTGGAGTTCCTTTTGTTGTAGGATTGCTAATATTGGATTTATGTGACTTAGTTTTTGTCAGAAAGGTTTGGATCCTTCTGTCAGAGGTATAGCATGCTAGATGACATCACCCCTATAGGATTTTAATTCATCGTAATTCCAGGTGAAAGTGTCTCTAAATTCTCTAATGAGGTTCATAATTTCCACCCTTTCCTTCTCAGTGGTTCCTTTCCCTATTTCGACCATCCTTGAATCCATTTCTGTACCGATGTTGTATTCTAGGGATTCATATGCTTGTTTGTTAGGATTCTTTCTTTTGAAGACATCGTGTCTATCAAAGAGGTGTTCTAAAGGAATACATCCCTTAGGAAAGGTGTTATTTTGAAGGTTCACAATATTTAAGTCCATGGAATCAACCAGGAAATTTATTTGTGAATCAGTGAATTCTTTTCTATTTTCCATGAACCTAATGATATGGTCATAATCTTCAAATAATTTCCAATGTTCCAAGTTATCTGGGAATGAAGGTCTAAAAAGGGCTTCCATTTTGCATAGGTCTCAGAGGGGATAATCACAAGGTTGTAAGGTAGAAGAAGAAATAGCCAAGGCATCTACCACATGATTTTATTCTCGGGGAATATCTTCGATTGACACTATCTTTAAAGATTTTTAAATGGATTGCGCAAGGTCAGGATACCTCTTCAAATTCTCATTTTTGGTAGCAAAGTTTTTCAACACTTGTGATACTATGAGGTACGAGTCCCCTTTTACCCTTAAGCATTCAACACCTTTATCAATTTCCAATTTGATACCTCTTATGAATGCTTCATATTCAACGATGTTTTTTGTACATTGATATTCAAGTCTATAGGAGTAGTAGAAGGTTTCATGGGAAGGGGAAGTTAAGACAATCCCAACCTTTGACCCAAAACTCGAATGAGATCCATCAAACTCTAGAGTCCAAATTCCCTCAGGTGTTTTGGTAGCATCATCCCCAAAAATTCCTCCTTGGATGAACCAATTATCGATGCCATTGTTAATAAACAAGAGTTGATCATTTGGTTCATCAGAATTTTCAATTAATGAGTCTACGAGGGGTTCTTTGTGGAGGGTAAAGAATCATCCTTCAGGGTGAGGTATGATTATTTTGGATCCTTGGTCTTGAAAGCTTCCCGATAAGTGTTTTATAAGGTCTTTGTGGAATATTATGCCCCAATTGATCAAAGCATATATGACCATCACATCTATAGTAAGAGGATCACTATGGAAAGAGTCAAAGGTAACATTCAAATTTTTTATAATCCCCCTTGTGAAACCTCCTTCCATGTTTGGTTGTGAAAGGATTAAGCCTAACTGATGCATGACCCCTTCAATCATAATTTTGGTTGTAGCTCTTGGGTCAAAGACACAATTATGGAGGAGGGAGTCATTGATTTGGAAAGTGAAATAAAAAGGTGTGACCTCCCCATACTTTGGTCCAATGCTTTCCACCTGGTGGACAAAAGGAGAAAATTCTTCAGGAAAGTCATCTCTATAAATTTGTGGTAGGGAAGCTTAAACCTCTTCACCTTTGTGTAGAAGGAATTTTTTTTGAAAGGGTTCAAATTTCTTAGGAGGTTCCTCTTACTGAGAGAAATAGGAAACATCTTGTATGTTGGTGGAATATGTGCTCAACTTATTACGGGAAGCAATGGGTTTCACCTCAAGGATTTCGGGAAGGTTAAGTTCGGTTTCTATAATAATCTCATCACTTGATTCCCAGGGGTCATTATTGTGAAAAAGGTTGATCTGATGGATGGAGTCTTCAAACTTAAGTTTTTCCTTAATTTGGTAAGCAAAATCTTGTGCCTCATCAAAGGTTGAGGATGACCGATGCTTGAGGGTGAATTGAAAAAATCAATCTAAGAAGCTCAAGTAATGTTGGAGAACGACGTCCTCTAAGTTGATGTTGGGTCAAAGTTTCTTAAGGAGAAGATTGAATCTATCATTGAAATACCTGATGCTTTCACTAGATCCTTTACAAATATGGATGTATTGAGAGTATAAGGATTGTGCATTTTCTTTTTTACACCATCCTACTTTGAAAGCTCATTCTAGTTCTTTGGGAGTTTTGATGCTTCCTTTCGGGAGACCCTTAATATAGATCTTGGCACTCCTAGTGAGAGATATTGAGAAAATTCTCATAAAGACATCAGGGCGTCCTTGTTCAGATTGATGAAACTGAAATCCTTCACAAAACTGGGTCCAATGTGAGTTACCACCAGATTCTTCTTTTCCTAAGAAACTTGGAATCCATGAGTCAACCCTTTTGGGTAGATCATGTAATCCGAATTGGGTGTTAGCTAAATCGAGAGGGCCAAAGTGTTCTTAGTGAGACCATTTAGGATAATTTATGAAGTAACAGGGTTTGTAGGGGGGACAAAGACCACAGTGGAGAGAGACATGTACTGGCGTCCACTACAGGTCATGATTTCTGGAGTTGCCAGATAATTTTTCTTGAAATTATCAAAAGATAAGGGAAATCACCCTTAGTGGAGTCACTAGGTAAGCTTGTAAGATAAAGGATATTGAGGAAAGGATTACCAAAAAAGTATCATTTTGAGGATATTTGACTCAGTGTTCCCCGACAACGATGCCAAAATGTTATCCTGCAGTTTGTACTTGGAAGTAAAGGAAAGGTGAAAGAAAGGAAAACTGGTGAAACTGGAGACTATTCTATCACTGTCACATCAATAGGATAACTCTTTATTTTTAGGGTGGTAGGCCCAGAGGAGACTTCCCCAGTGACCTGGGGTTTTGAGAAGGCAACGACTTATGGCTAAGTAAAATTCTCCCCCTCAGAAGTCGCCACCAATCAGAAGGTCCAACTAAACAACCAATAAATCTAGAGATAACCATAAGTGTAACTTCTTGATCTAGGTGGATATCAGTGGCCACCCACCTTTTCCAATTGGCTCAAAATAGTTTTTTGGCAATTTTGGCAATTTACTATTTTTTGCACTTTTAACTTTCGAGGCCATTTTGAGGGCCTAAATGAATGTTTTTCAGGATCAAGCTTCTAAATGATAGTTGAAGTCATGATTGAGCCCCAAAAATGAATCCCCTCGATGATACCTTTCCAACAGGATATCATATGCATAAAACAGAGATCGTATGAAAAAGTTACGACCCCGAGAAGTTGATGTACTAACTTACCCAAACGGGGTCCACATGAATTTTGGTGCTTCATCTCCTAGGGTTGGGTTTTTGGATGTCTAGGGTTTTTGGCATTCTGTTTATTGTAAAAAGGCCTCCAGAGCCTCATTGTAATCATCTTCATTTGAATGAGCACAACCATCACATCTCTTCTCAGAGATAAGCTGCCACCATTCCATCAAGCTTGTTTCCGCTGCATTTTACAGTTTCATCTTATTTCCTTATTGAATAGAAAACTAGTTTTACTGTATCTCTGTTATTTGTGTTAAGCACATGTTAATAATCTGTAGTCATTTCATTCTGCTCATAAAATCCGGATCAGTGGTATCAGAGTGGTCTGCTGCTTGTCGTCTTAATGCATGTCTCCAACGAGGTTGAAATACAAAGAGTTGGGTCTCGAGCTTGTTTCTCTTGAGAAAAAAATCTCTCACAAGCCAAAGAGACCTCTCATGGTAGGAGAAAACAAATATGACAAGACAATATATCCTTTCAAACTGTTTATTGAGTAATCCCTCACGCAACAAAGGAACGAGATGATAGATATTTTCACACAAATCCGTCGACGGCTACCAATAGGTGACATATCTTCTTCGAGTGGAGGTGTCGCCCCCTTCAAGGTACAAATAAACTTTGATATTCCTATATTTGAAGGTCGGATAGACACATATGTTGTAGACAAGTGGTTGAATCTACTAGAAGGGTATTTTTCTATCCATAAATTTTCGAATAGAGAAAATATTACTTTTTCACTCCTCAAAGCCGTTCCCCATGTCAAAGATTGGTGGGAAAATTTATGTGAGAAAAATGAAACAAAGGAACCCTCATTATTTACAGGCATGACCACCTGGCCATAAAAATCGAGCAGAAGCTCAAACAAAAGACACGACAATTTGGGCTTGAGAACCCCTCACAACAAAAGACAGGAAAGGGCGGCCCCAACACACAGAACAAAGGACAGAGAAAATATGGATAATATCAGGACAACCAGTCCAAGCCACAAGAAAAGAAGGACACCATAAAGACAAAGAAATATACTAGGAAGTGGTGAGACTTCCATAAGATCCCTTGGCATAACACTGCTGACTTCCACTCAAAATAGTCGCTGGTGGCCGAAGTGAAAGCCTCTGAATCAAATTTGGGTTCAAAATCTGAGCTAGAACCAGAAAGAGGAATACATATCATTGACGTGGAACCCAGTGCCACCATTGCTACCACTAAGATCCAGCCTAGTGAACCAGATGAGCCATAAGAAGGAGAATGCCTCTTCCATTCATAGATGTGGGTAAAAGGCACCCCGCTACACTTCATCGTTGATAGCGGTAGACAGAAGAACCTTATCTCAGTAGAGGTCATCAAGCGCCTAGCCTTGCCAACAATGTTGCACCCACAACCCTACACCATTAGATGGCTCCGCCAAGGAAGTGATCTCTGCATCAGCCAACAATTTCGACTATCGTATGACATCAAGCCCTTCAAAGATGAGGTATCATGTGATGTTGGTCCTCTCAAATTTTGTGATGTTCTTTTGGGCCAACCTTATTTATGGAAATGTCATGTTGTATATGAGTCTAGGCCTTGTAGTGTTATTGTTAATTTGAATAGGAAATTATAAAGGATACCCGAGGTAGTCCCACCTAGTGATATTTCCTTGATCTCTGCTAAGAAATGCAGGAAGGTCATCTATCTGACGAAAAAGTTTGTCTTCTTTGTGATTCTCTCTCAGAATAAGAGAAATATCACAACCACTGATCCGGATTATTTTCAGCACGAAATGAGAGCGGAGATATAATAAAGAAATGTACAGAGATATTGCAGATATTCAATAATATAACAGAAATGTATCAAAGATGTAACCATAAACACATATATACAGTAATACACGATTTCTATTAATGAAAGAAATGTATAGAGACTGTAAAAATACAGAGTGAAAGACTCGCTAGAATGGTGGCAACTTATCTCTGAG
>JZKD02S2166066.1:266305-291697 GCA_000966675.3 Picea glauca
TGGTTGTAGCCAGAGAATTGGGGAGTTGGAGCTTCCCTCAGGTTGTAGCCTGAGAAACTAGGGGGTTGGAGCCTCCTTCCAGTTGCAGCTGGAAAAAAAAGGAAGTTGATGCTTCTAATGAATGTAATTATTCAAGACATATAAGAAAAATCATTTCATGGTTTTCTCCCAATTTGGGTTTCCATATAAAACACCCGTGTACTGTGTATGTGTATGTTTGTTCATTTGTTCATTGCTTATTTACTCTGCAGTTATTGGATGATAATGATTCATTGATATAACACTTGGATCATATGGTTAAAAAGGATTAAATTTATCTATTACTAATTCACCCCCCTATTAGTAATCCAGCCAGGGGTGGTGGTAGGGAAAAATTTGTGTGGGGTCAGTCCCAACAACAAACGTTCGACAATTTGAAGTAGCGCTTGTGCTCAGCCCCAATACTTTTACTACCAAACCTGCATCAACCCTTTGAGATCGATACAGATGCTTCAGACTATGCGGTGGACACTGTTCTCACTCATCACGGACACCCCATGGCCTATCATAGTGAGACACTATCAGATGTTATCCATAAGTACCCTAGTTACGATAAAGAAATGTGATCCATTGTGAAAGCCTGCCGCCAGTGGAGACATTACATTATTGGGAAGGATATAGTCATTCACACTGATCATAAGACACTACAGTTCATGTAGACACAAGGACAATTGCAGAATGATCACCATAAAAAAATGGTCCACATACTTGCAACAATTCCACCTCAACATCAAGTATAGAATAGGAAGCACCAATCGCATCGTTGATTGCTTCATAAGACTGCTAGTCGTGGAACTCACCACGGTGCTAGACTCCTGTGGCCATGAGATCTCTGGATGGACCCAACTCTATGAGATAGACCCAGACTTCGCCACCACCTACCAATTGTTGGGTGTGAACACAGTTGTCGATAATTTCCATATTCAGGATGGGTTGTTGTGTCGTCTGGGACATATCTATGTTCCATAAAGCGAGCGAGAGAAGATGATATGGGAAGCCCACTATAGTTAGGTGACAGGACACATCGATGTCAAAAAGATTGTGATGATGCTACATAAACATTTCTACTAGCCAAAACTTCGACATGAGGTCAACAAGTATATCAGGTCCTGCACTGCCTGCGCTATTGCCAAACCAAACATTAAGAAATAGGGCATCGACACCCCTCCTTATGCTCTTGACAGGGCATGGGAATCCATCTCAATGGACTACATGTTGGGCCTCCCATCCACCAAATGAGGAAATGAATGTGTTTTTGTGGTTGTTGATCACTTTTCTAAGATGGCGATTCAGGTTGTTTGCAAGAAGAACATCACAACAGAGGCCACTGCCAAACTCTTCTTTGTACGAGTCTGGGTACATTTTGGAATCCCAAAAACCATTGTCTCAGATTAGGGTAGTCAATTTCTCAACAAATTTTGGTCAAGCCTCTGGTCATTGCTAGACACCAAGCTCACCAAATCCATGACCTTCCACCCCGAGACAGATGGCCAAACCGAGGTCGTAAATCCAATGATTGTGCATATCCTTTGCATGTATAATTCAAAGCATCCTCGCACATGGGATGAGAGCCTTCCCTATGTTCAACATAGCTACAACTGATCCATGCATAGCTCAACCGACCATATTCCCTTTCAGGTGGGGTTGGGATTCCAACCATTGGGTCCCATATATGTTGCACTTCCCCTAGCAGTCACCTTGACTGACTCATCTCCTACTCCAACTGAAGCTGACAAAGCTACCCGGTTCATTGAGAGGATCCAACACATCCTCCAACAGGTTCACAATATCCTATAGAAGTCCAATGACAAGTACAAGCAATTCTATGATCAACATCGGGTGTCACATAAGTTTCACATGGGCGACAAAGTTTGGTTGCACTTGCAGAAAGAACGCCTTATAGGACCCCATCGGAAGATTCGCCCACTCCGTTATGATAAGTACACCATCACCAAGGCTATGGGGGATAATTATTTTGAGCTCAAAATTCCTTCTTTCCTTGGCCTTCACCCAGTGTTCAACGTTGATCTCCTTCGCCCTTATTTCCCACCATTATTGGACACCTCAGATGTAGTAGAAGAGCTGACACCAACATATCTCAACCCCGACTGCATACAACAGGAATCCAACAATCAGATTGTGGACACACATATCAAGGGAACTCAACAACAAACGATCTAGCTTTATCGAGTCATCAAAGAAGGCATCTCCTGCACCAAGGCAAGTGGCTCACCCGGGGCCAAATTCAACAGAAATTTCCTCATCTGATGGGGGAACTCAACGCACTAGATACCATTGATTCCTAAGGAGGGAATATTGATCGAGGTGGATATTGATGGCCGCCCACCTTTTCCAATTGGCTCAAAATAGTTTTCTGACAATTTTGAAAATTTACTATTTTTAGCAGTTTTAACTTTTGGGGCCATTTTGAGGGCCTAAATGAAGGTTTTTCAGGATAGAGCTTCTCAATGATAGACGAATCCATGATTGAGCCCCCAAAATGAATCTCCTCAATGATACCTTTCCAATGGGATATCATACGCCTAAAGTGGAGATCTTATGCAAATGTTACGACCCCAAGAAGTTGATGTACTAACTTACCTAGACGGGGCCCACATGACTTTTGGCACTTCATCTCCTAGGGTTATGTTTTTTGATGTCTAAGGTTTTTGGCATTCCTATTTATTGTAAAATGGACTTCAAAGCCTCATTGTAATCATCTTCTTGTGAATGAGCGCCGCTATCACATTTCTTCTCAAAGATAAGTCACCACCATTCCAGCAAGCTTGTTTCCGCTGCATTTTATAGTTTCAGCTTATTTCCTTATTGAATAGAAAACTAGTTTTACTGTATGTCTTTTATTTTGTGTTAAGCACCTGTTAATAATTTGTAGTCATTTCGTTCTTCTCATAAAATCCGGATCACTTCCCGAGACAAGGAAACAAGAAAACTATATATATGGAAGATCACTTGCTGGTTAGTACTTCATATAATCAATGACTTTATGATATAAAGAAATTGACCAATAATATTGATGAAGTAAATCAATGGTGTGTTATAGCAATAGTCACAATACGTCAGTTCAGAATAAATGCTAAAGAAAGCTTCACAATGAGAAAGAACATTTTATCATCAATATTGTAATACCATCATTCATTTAGAAGCAAAGACTATCATGCATTAGCCAATTGTTCAACTTGCTTAAAGAAGCTAGAATGTTGCAAAGTATAACTATGAATAAAAAGGATAATGGAAACAATAGGGTTAGTAGGTTAGTCTAGGCCAGGGTTAGAAGATGTTAGCAATTTGTTCAAGGTATTGGTTGTTTGAATTTTGTGCTCAAGGTACTCAAGCATAAAAGGTCTTAGATCAGTGCGTTATTAACGAAAATGGAGTCAACCTAGCTGCAAAAGTTGAAGGGACAAAATGATAATGATAGGGCCAAAGACAAGAGGGATATGATGGTTGAAGTGTTGTTAAGACAAATCTTCAACCTAACAACCCTAGGGGCAGATGACTCACTAAGGTGTAGTAAACCTAGGCCTTAGTGTGTCTTCCTCCTTTTTTATCTCAAAAGAGAAAAGTAAAAAATGGCTAGCTTGAAGAGTGAGTGGTAGGGTGTTGCAATGACAAGGCCCTAGAATTTATCTTCAACAAATAAAATGGCTTCTTAACATAACCTAGTAGAGACTTGAAATAAGGACATCAACATGTGCTTACTCCCTAGGGTTTAATGCAACAAATTTCATTAACAAAATGAAAGTAAAACACCATAACCGTTCAAGAAATGAAGAATTGTAGAAATTCACTTACATTCACCAAGTATTATCAATGCCAAACCCTAGTTGTAAACCTTCCACCAAGAAAATGCAAAAAAATAGCCAAGAAAAGCCTCCTTCAACAAGTGCACACTAGTAATTTCAACCAAAAACCCTAGAGAGGGTGCAAATTGCATACCTCACACAAGTGTGAGTGAAAGATGATCCGAAAATGAGAGTTAAGACCGACAATTTATACCATACCAATGACCTTAATTTAATTTTAGGTCAACAAAAGGCCGACATGGCCAAAATACATAATAATATTGTTTTTACATTAAATGTTATAATCAAACCCTAATCAAGCAAATAAAGGTGATGTCATTCCCTTTTAGGGTGAATTTATCCCTTTTTACGACAACATTGGCCTCCTGGAGAAAAACCTTAGGCCCCCTTGGGCCTCTAGAAGCTTCCACACGTGCCAAAACTGCCACAACTGCCTCCCAAAACGTCCACAAGCACTTGGTGACATCATGATTGTCCTGGGTGATGTCATGGGCCTTCCAAGGCCAACGTCATGGTGGAAAGGGCACAACCCCCCTGGGTACAGGTCTACTGAGCGGCCTCTGGTGGAATGTCCTCCTCTTCTTCGGTGCAAACCCTTTGATTTGTCTTTGCCCCCTGCTGGGGTCTCAACATCCATCTAGTGGGCTCTTTTCCCCATGGAGGTCCGAACTAATCATCTCCCCATGTGCAACTGTCCAATATGGTACCTACCCATTGGGTATGTTTCTGCACATCAATAGATAAGTCCTCCATGGGCTCATAAGTAACAGGGATCATAGAAATGTCAATCACATCTAATCATCAGTTTTATTAAACATGTGCATAAAACCCCTTTTACCTAGTCAAGTGCTCAAAGACATTCTACTAATCTGCAAGCCAAGTTTGGAGGAAGTGATAGGGCGTCCTATTGGGCTAGTGTTCACTAGATGTGGGGTGTTTCTAGGAGGATTCAAATCCAATCCATGTGAGTAGATGAGGTGGACAAGGGTTATCTGGGAAAGGGGCACAATGACAGTACGGGATGGCTTACCTGTGGGTTCCTCTGTAGAGGGTGAAATGCACCTATCCTAGATGCAAATGTTTCCTAGCCCGTTCATGCCTTTTATCTTTATTCTTTATTGCTTTTTCTTTCAAGAAGCTAGTCAGAGGACACTGTCCTAGTGTGGTGACCAGTGGTGGAAATGTTACCTATAAGAATTTCACATAAATGAGAAGGCTGACTCGTGATGAGACCCCCTTTCTCTTGCCTATGCGACCAAGAGCCACTACCTTGGCGTGGTGACCATATGCTAGTAGTGTCATACCATTATATGTGCATGGACCTAATAGGATATATCGTGATGAGACCCCCTATCCTCTAACTAGTTCTTGTTTTATTATTTTTATGGGTAAGCTAGTCAAGGGACACTTCCCTAGTTTGGTGACCAGTGGTGGCAATGTTACCCACAATAATTTCACGGAAATGAGAAGGTTAGCTCATGATGACACCCCCTTTCTCTTGGCCATGCCACCAAGAGCCACTACACTGGAATGGTGACCAGATGCTAGTAGTGTCATACCGCTAGATGCCCATGGACCTAATAGGCTAGCTCGTGATGAGATCCCCTATCCCCTAACTAGGTCTTGTTTTATTATTTTTTATGGGTCCCTTTGTTTCTTGTTGATAATATTTTTATTGCTTTCTCGAGGATCCCTGGGCGAAGCATCTCAAGGTTTCATTTTTAGGCTTTTATCTTTTGCCAGCTTCTTTTACCCTCTGGGCCTTTAACCCTTTCTTCCCACAAGGTAAGGTACAACCCTTAAATATTTTGCCAACCCAATCCCCTGACCAATGTAATGGGATGGATGAGTGGGAAAAACATGGAAAATGGTAAGTATGGTGGGAGCGGACGATGACTTCTCATGAATCCCCCTAGTGGAAACTCAAAACCTATGGGCAAAAGCTTACTAGGGAATCATGTCATTCCCCCTATATATGGTCAAGTGGATAGGCATAAGATCCAAGCACCCACTAGAAACAAAAATAATCAAATGCACATATTCAAAGGTTTTGAGGATTAGAGTGACACATACCATGATACCCAAACTCATTACCTCATGGAGAAAGATCCATTTTTGCTACAGGACCAGGCCGAGGTTATGGATGCTGCTACTACTGACAAAGTGGAGGCACTGAAAAGAAAAGATGGGCCCTCCAGGGCCATGCTCAAGTCGATCCGGCTCTCGGTATTCCATGTCTAGGACATGTGGGCCTCGAGACATAATATCCTTATTTATCCCTAAACTGGGGAATAACAGGGTCACTGGTTGCTTCTTGTAGAGCCCAGGGTCTTGATAACCACAGATTGAGATGAAGGAGCAACATTCTCAAAAATAACCTTGTTTCTTTCATTCTAAATAAACCAGCAAATTATATCTCCTTTCCACATAAGTTGATTTTCTGTGTCCCTGATAGTAGATCCAACTCTAATAAGTGCTCTGCGGAAAAGGTCTTGTTTAGCTTCCAGTGCTCTAGTTAATCCTAGGTCTATGATCCCGAACCAATGTTCTGTAAGAGTGTTATGGTCGGAGTGATTCTTTCCTTGTGCAAGTACCATGATCTTTTTATTCTTTAAATGTTTTAAAAGATCATGAGAGAGAAAGGATCTGTCTCCCAGTCCCAAGATTTGATCCCTACCAATAGAGATAAGGTGACCTGAGCCCGATATCCAACTAAGCCAATATGTAATGAGGTGGATGGATTTTAAAAGACTGTTCCAAATCTTAGATGTTGAATTCTATTTGAAAGAGACTGATCTAAACCAATTGATGATGGTAGAATTATGTAGATATTTATCTTTAAGACAAGTTTTTTACAGTAAGTCGTATAGTGATAGTGGACTTAGTTGAAGCACAAATCTACTGATATTACTTTTAAGGCAA
This sequence comes from Picea glauca, assembly GCA_000966675.3. Classification (NCBI taxonomy): domain Eukaryota; kingdom Viridiplantae; phylum Streptophyta; class Pinopsida; order Pinales; family Pinaceae; genus Picea; species Picea glauca. The sequence goes on from JZKD02S2166066.1 coordinate 273,091, forward strand.
GATTTTATACGAAAGAGACAAATTGAATATTTCAACATACAAATGCAGATTACACTCTTTTATTAGTCCCTTCCGAAGGCCAAAACTTTAACGTTCGCTTCAACGTTGACCTTGAATTTTCACATATTTTTTTACTCCTCAAAGTTATACAAAGGACAAGTAAAATAGTTATTTTTTAATAATATTTTAATTATCTTTATCAAGCATTCTATTGGCTAATAAATTGGAACTCTTATTGCAAAGAGTTTTCAAATTTTTACATATCCTAAGTTTTGATTCTATTAAATTGTCATTATATCTTAGTTGACCCTCAATTTTTGAGGTCCTTAAAGTTTAATTTTCAGCTCCGCGATGCATTTGGTTTTACATCTATGCATTTGGTTTTACATCTATGCATCTATTGATTTCATCTATTAATTTGTATCATTAAATTCACCTCCATTCAACTGCCAAACACTTAAGGGTAAGTCAGATTCATGTCCATTCAATTTTCAAAGAGATTTGAAGGGTAAGCCAAATCTTGCCAAAGAGATCTGAAAGGTAAGCCAAATCTATTGATTACATCTATAGATTGGTATAAATTCATGTCCATTCGAGTACCAAAGAGTATGTCAGATTCATGTCCATTCGACTGCCAAAAATATCTGAAGGGTAAGTCCGACAATCTCTCTAAATTATGTCCATTCGAGTACCAAAGGTTATGTCCATTCGGCTGCCAAAACATCTAAAGGGTAAGTCAAACAATCTCTCTATGGCGATGGATTTTGGCAATATTGTTGTCCACCTTTACCGTCATTATCAACTATAATTATGCTGAAAGGCATACACCTATTGACAATGAGCACAATTAATCAGCGTTTAATCTAAAATTCTAATCTGATGGTTAACAATTGAAGATGCTGGCACTCTTCATAACTTCCTTGTATTTCTGAATGCATCCGTTACCCTATTTACTTTTTAACATTTACCTAATCATATTAAGAAATTACTATAGCACTATATGATGGCCACGTTTAAATGATTAACCTTTCAGATTACCATTTAGATTTCCTCAACTGTCCAGGTGTTTCATTTTCTAACTGCCTGTGCGTTTCATTTTCGGTCTTTCCTCACCTATCTGAGCGTTTCATTTTCACCAAGAATTTCAGCTGTCCGCCCTTTCGGCGTTCTCAGCAGCGAATTAACGGCTGTGCTATTTATTATCAACTATGATTTTGGTAATATTGCCATCCACTTCCACCTAGATGACCATTATCAACTATAATTATATAATTTTAATTATAACGGTGCTTCTACATTGTACGTTTCATATTTATCCTTCTATATTTGGAATGCAATATCTATTGTTGGTTCACTAGCTGCCTACCTTTATTTGCTGTTGGTTTCCTATTGAAACGTTGCCTTTATTTTCTGTTGGTTTCCTCTTGTAATGTTGATTGCAACATTGAAATCCTAACTTCCTTTATTTGTTGTTGGTTTCCTCTTGAAACGTTGATTGCAACATTGAAATTCTGCACCTGTGATTTCACCCGCAATTTCGTCATCCATCATTCACCAGTAAGTTTCATTTCTATTTTCAATATCTGTTTAATGTAGGAATTCTATTTAGTACTAGGAGAAATGACGATTTTAAAATCAATACAAACAAATTGCTGAAAGTTTCATTCCTATTTTCAATATCTGTTCAATGTAGGAATTCTATTTAGTACTAGGAGAAATGACGATTTTAAAATCAATACAAACAAATTGCTGAAAGTTTCATTCCTATTTTCAATATCTGTTTAATGTAGGAATTCTATTTAGTACTAGCAGAAATGGCGATTTTAAAATCAATACAAACAAATTGCTGGAAAGTAGCATCACCTTATGAGAAACTATTCATATATTCTTCTTATGGACATGATGTTTTGATTAGAGAGGTTTGTGGGTGACGGTATCGATGCCTTGTTTCTACAACCACCTGCTCTGCTCCATGCCAACAATTTTAATTATATATCTTTCCACTGAAAATTATACTTCACAATCTGATATATCTTAACCTCTATCAGTCAATCATCGAAATGAATCACTAAATCCAAACCTTTTTCATATGTTATTTATTATTTCAATTTGAATTGAGTACATGTTGACAAGGAGACGATGTAGGTAAATAATTATATCTTCTTTGTCAGGGGAGATGTTTCCAAGTTTTATGGCGGGCCTCAGATAATTGATCCATGGAAGTGTACAACTCTTTCCACATAGCAACAAACCTGCACACATTGCTTCATGTGATGAGTTTAGATAGTATAAAACAACTTTGCAGAGATCAATTGATTTAGATAAAAAAATTCCATCAATCCTACTTCCCTCTCAAGGATATGTATAAATAAAATTATTTTCTTATCCCTTTTCACTTTCTCTTTCACATAGCTACTGGGAGACTAGAAAGATAGATAAGCACCCAATGTGAAGAAAGGAAGTAATGCTGGGAAAGAGTGAGAAGGCATGGTTGTAAAGAAAGATTTTCTACATTCCTCCACCATTCAGACACCTGCAGAAAGAGAAGAATTCCCTAGAGGCCATGACCGCTTTTGCTCCTGACCACACGGTGCAATTCTATCTGGTCATGTTGTGAGCATCCTTGTTATGAGGTTTTTTCTACTTCCATTCCTAACAAGTACATTCCTTATGAACTAGTTATAGTATTGGGTTGTATTTTTTTATTTCAATTGCTTCACGGATCAGTTTTTTAGTGTAGCGATAAAATTTTGCAATGACTTTTGCATTTGTATTGCATACTTGGTAATTTTTAATATGAAAATGTTTCAGCAAGACCATTTTTTATGCTTGATTATTGTCAATATTTTACAGTGTTCTTTAACTCTTTCGCAATGGATTTACTAATTTTACGTATTCTTTAATTCTTTGCTCCATGTGATTTGATAATTTCATGTATTCTTTAATTCATTCCCTCATAAGGGAAAAATGAATAAAATATATTCTTTTTAGTCCAATTTCCCCACGGATATTCATTTACAATCTTCACACCTGTGATATATAGGCAAAGCCACTTGCTTTTAAATTTTCTAAAGGTTTGGATTCTTTTTTCAATGTCTCTTTTACATTTCGTATCTCTTTAACATTTCAATTATATGATAGTATATATATGTATCTCTGGTTCAATCTGAGTATCCTTAACAATCCTAACTATTTTATCTCGATGACATCGTAAATCGTCTTCTACCATTTAGTCCTCCTAAATGGCCTTGTAATTTTTTCTCTTTCAAATTGTCCTCCCAAGTTGCTTGAATGAAAATCTCAGATTAGCTTCTCACTCATATTGGCACATCGTTATAACCTTGCTTAAACATGACAGGTTATACCAGTAATATAACATAGAAATATTGTTAGAAACATTGAATTTCGTATTGGCACATCGTTATAACCTTGCTTAAACATGACAGGTTATACCAGTAATATAACATAGAAATATTGTTAGAAACATTGAATTTCGTTTTAATTAAAATACTTTTCTCTCTTTGGTCATTGCATATTCATTCTTTTGTGTAAAATACCCACCACAGATGGATGCATTACATTTGTCATAATGCCTTCACAATCACTAAAAATAGTTTTCTTTCCATGACTATGAATTCTAAACAAAGGCTTTTTACAATGTAATGTAATCAAATGATAGCCAACTTATATGGTCAAAGCCCATAATCTCTTAACTAAGAAATAAACATAATAATAATAATAATAATAATAATAATAATAATCTATATAATTTATTTTTAAGGTCATGATCAAGCGATTTGATTGGTATGGTAAAGTCTACGGGATTTGAACCTATGACCTCTTAAGAGGAAACACATGTTCTTAACCATCAGGCCCACTCAGACTGCAGAAAAAAGAACATTTATATTAAATACTCAGAAGAACATCTATATATTTCCCTGCACGCTAATGACACACATCCTATGCTAAATCATTTTACATGTCTGACTGGTGTTTGGGAGTGGCATGATTGTATGCATTTTACATGTCTGATTGGTGTTTGGGAGTGGTATGATTGTATGCAGCAAAAATGTTCACCGAGATCTGGAACTGGAATATACTCTTCTGTATCAGCCCTGCTCCTCACCACAAGATCTATGAATTTCTCTATATCAAGGTGATTTTCTTGAGAGCTAATCTTGTAAATTGAAATTGTTATCTTTTATTACGTATTTTCCAGTGTGGCAAGATGTAGTCAATTTTTTTTAATGGTTTTTCTTGCAGTTTGCTTTCTCCATTCTCATCCGAATTCCACTGGGACTAATAGTACATTATGCACTCACTCCAAATATTGTGACACATTTCCAAACATGGTTCAAACACAAGTTTATAGTAACCCGGAAAGATGGCATATCTCCCATGCCCATCATATTGATACCTCCTCATTAGCTAAGGGGTGGGTTTATGAGGAGATAACATAATGTACTTGGGCTAAACTTAGTAGTGCGGTCTGAAAAAAATGAAAACTTCTTTTGAATAAATGGATTGAAGAGTTGAAACAAATCCATTGTAAAAGAGAGCCCCTGAAAAACTTGGGAGATAGCAAGGCCGAGATGAAACAAAATGCATAATACAAAGTGTATTATTTCTGCACTGAAAAATAAATTGCAGTGTTAGGTAACTTTTATAGAAAGAGCACTTTCGTTGTTAAAAAAATACCATTTTTTCTTATAACACTGGTTAAATATGTAGCTGGACAATTTTTAAAAAAATGTCTATTTCTCAATCAACATGTTTCTTATAGAAAACACTACAATTTAGCTATAACCGGAGGGGAGAAAATATTATACAAAGCAAGTCAAAATTGTTATCACAGATTGAACAATAGTCATTTTCAATCTAGTTAGAAATCCTTCTTGTTCTATTGAAGTAACCCTAGATGAGTCCATATTATTTGACTAAAATTTGCATTCACACCATTCCACATGTTATCACTCCCAGAGTCACTCTCAGACTACAAATGAGAGTAAGCTTGATAACATATAAATGTAAATGGATTAAAATGGTTTGAATTGGTGGATCAACAAGATGGATAAAGAAAGAGAGAGGGATGCAAACTGTAGATCAGTAGGCTACACCAATGGGCATTGGAGTCACAAACATCCTACTTATCGAAGGCACAAAAACTGCTCAGAAAACAATATTATATGTTGATAAGTGGAAGAATGAAGAAGGAGAACATAAGGTAGATTGTTCACTAAACAAATATCCTCTCAATTTAATGAATCAACAAATACTTGAATATAAACAATGACTGATGGGCAAAATACAACAGATCCTCTGTTGCTTAGGGATCCATAAATCATTGTCAGCCTTTGATCCTCAAATATGCAATATATTCAAATAAGAAGAGATATAAACAAAAGAGTTACAATCTGAAATCACATCTCCCGTGAGTCTCCAATATCAGTAATGCTTACAATCCTAAAATGCCCAAAGGCTTACAAATGAACACACACAGAAAAATTGCCTATTACATCTCTCTCTAGCCTCTCTTGGCTCATGAATCCCCCTCTCCAGTAGATATCTTCTTCCTTAAATATAAAATAGCATCCAAATACCCTTAGGAGGTTGAATCCCATCTCCTCCATTGGATTCTAAGCCTTGGAGATAGGCGACAACAATCATAAGGACAAAAATCCAACAAACTGCTAATTTTTCAGGAATTTTTTGGAAGTCATTAATAAATTGTTTCCACCTCATGCATGAGGCCTTTGATGGAGATAAATTTTAGGTTCAGGTGTCCCTTGAAATCTAATTGATCCTTGAGAATCCATTAGAATCCTCCTTGACAGGTGGCAACCTCCCAACAAGGCGAATACCAAAACCGTGACTGCTACAGGAAATTAGGTAGCGCCGCTATGTAGATTCGATAACACCCATTCTATGTCTAATATCTCTCAAACCATAACAAATTTTGAAAAAATAAGAGAGGTTTTTGTTATATAGAAAGTTACGAACAAAAACCTCCTCCACTTTTCAAAAATACCTTCTCAATTGATCACAATATAAGTTTTAAGTTAGTGGATCAAAATTGGTAAAATAACTTTGTACAATTTGCTTTCTGCTAGAATTTAGGTAGCGCCCGCCTGTGCATCTGCGTGCAATTGGGTAGCGCAAATACGTGAGTTATTTTGATCCTTGAACTTAGATATTGGGCATAACCCAATATAATTTCAATTTTCCCCAAAATAAATAAAATATCTCATAACAATTGTATTCATTTGCCAAAATGAATAATGAAGGATTTATGCAACGCTGAGGAATAAACCAATCTTGTAATAACATAGGATCCATGGGAGATAGATTCCTCCCTATGAGGCTCTAATAACTATTGTAGTTTCAATGTTTTATCCTAGGGCTTCTCCCAACCTTTAACCTCTGCAATTTGCTTTGATCTATAAACTTCAACTGAAACTAAATGCAAATGAAAACTGAAACTGACAAAAATGATGAAAATGATGCTTGTTCATCAAGCTTATTGCACACACCTACTCTAATTATTGGGAAAATGAATCATTCAAGTTACATGAGACAACCAGTGAAGCCATTTCATCATTTTTTCAACTTTTTGAAGCTTTGAAATGTTCTTCCTTAAGCACCACAGATAATTCTTACTTGAAGGCACGTCAAAGAAACATTTGACAATACACTTTCCATTGAAGAAATCAATGAGCATAGGCCCACTTTTTGCTTGCAGACATGCTACAAATGGATCCTGAAAAACATCATCAATACTTGCCCCTGTGACATTGCTTTGTGTAAAAAGGAAAAGTATTGCATTAGGTCCTTCCTCCACTGTCCTTGGTTGTTGTATGGCTTGTTGATTTTCTGATTCATCCTCAATGCATATGGACTTGGTCCACTCCTGGTCATGAGGTGTATTAGGAAAAAGGCTTACTGATGTTTGTCTTTCTTTAATTTCAACCTTTCTCATCTGATCACATGGCATTTGATCTTGGCTGCTTGATGAAACTAATCTTGTGTCTTCAAGAGGAATATGGGGTTGATAGGGAAGTTCATCACAATTAGAAGTGCTTGAGAAACTAAATTATTTTGTCTTATCTTCTGATTGTGAGGGATATTCATCATAGCTTGGCTTATGGTCCCAATTTCTCAGTTTTTCAGTCTCTAAAATTAGATTATCATCTTTTTCTTCTTTTTCAGCAACACAAATATGACATGAGGGTTGAAACAAGTTATTGTTGCTTTGATGTGAAGGGTACTTCTATGATATAAGGTCTTCAACATAATTTTCATGGAAATCATCTTCATAATCATCATACAAAGGTGAATCAATGACCATTTGACTATTAATGGCTGAGGGGATTAGTTCAATAGTTGGGACAACTGGTTGTTTAGTGAAAACATCCTCATAGCCATCAAAACTTGGAAAATCAAGACACACTGGTTCATTAACAATATGAGGGATTACAACAACAACTGATAAGCTATGAATTCGTTCATGACAAGAAGAAACACTATTCTCATGATGAAATAAATATGAACCTAAGATAACCTCTTGACTTAAAGAATCGAAAAAAGGAAGAGAAAGGGAAATGATGGATTGTCCAGATTGATCATTCTCTTGGGGACCTAGATTTTGACATGAATGATGCATGTGTTCTTCAAATTTAGGAAAAGCATTATGAAAATCATCATCTAAGTCCTTCTCTCTACAATCATCCCCTTCATCATCACTGCTAGAGGAATCACTTGCTGAATCTTGAATATATGATGCATACCCCTCACAACAATTCTCAAAAAGTCTTTCAGCTGAATAAATTATCTTGCAATGAAAATAACAAACATCATGAAAGTTCTTCAAAGAGGAAATACTAGAAGCAGAGAGTGTTCTATACCATTTCCTCACATTGCCTTCCAATGAATACATGCAAATTTTCATCAATATATCTTCATGATGGATGTCAAGCTGCTGCATCAATTCATGAAATTCATGAACATGCTCAAAAGGGTTGTCATCCTCACCTTCATAAAATCTGGGCAGCAGATCTTGTCATTCATCAATTTGAGGCACAAGATGTGGATAACTATCTATGGTTGAGAAATTAAGTGGGGAAAACCTCCTGGCCATGATAACCTTCATAGCCATTTAACTTTTCTCATCCCCAGTGGAGTCACCAACAGATTCTGAACATTGGAGTCATCATGGTGAATGTGAAGTCTTGAAGGTGTCCAACTTTAGTCACCATCTAAAGCTGGAGCTGTGTAGTGTCGTTCTTCCCAAGGATATTTTCAATAAGCTCAAATCTGTCCCCGACAACTATGCCAATTATGTTATCACTCCAAGAGTCACTCCCAGACTGCAAATGAGAGTAACCTTGGTAACATATAAATTTAAATGGATTAAAATGGTTTGAATAGGTGGATCAACAAGATGGATAAACAAATATAGAGGGCTACAAACTGTATATCAGTAGGCTACACCAATGGGAAATGGAGTAAAAAACATCCTACTCATCGAAGGCACGAAAGTTGCTCAATAGAAAACAATATTATATGTTGATAAGTGGAAGAATGAAGAAGGAAAACATAAGGTAGAATGTTCACTAAACAAAGATCCTCTCAATTTAATGAATGAACAAATACTTGAATATAAACAATGACTGATGGGCAAAATACAACAGATCCTCTGTTGCTTAGGTATCCATAAATCATTGACAACATTTGATCCTCAAATATACAATATATTCAAATAAGAAGAGATATAAAAAAAGAGTTACAATCTGAAATTACAGCTCTCATGAGTCTCCAATAGCAGTAATTCCTACAATCCCTAAAATGCCCACATGCTTACAAATGAACACACATAGGAAAATTGCCTGCTACATCTCTCTCTAGCCTCTCTTGGCTCATGAATCCCCCTATCCAATAGAGATATCCTTACATAAATACTAAATAGCATCCAAATAAACTTAGGAGGTCGAATCCCATCTCCTCCATTGGATTCTAAGCCTTGGAGATAGGTGGCAAAAATCAAAGAGATAAAAATCCAACAAACTGCTAATTTTCAGGAATTTCTTGGAAGTTAGTAATAAATTGTTTCCACCTCATGCATGAGGCCTTTGACGGATATAAATATTAGGTGCAGGTGTCCCTTGACATCTAACTAATCCTTGATAAGACATTTGAATCCTCCTTGACAGGTGGAAACCTCCCAACAAGGCGAATACCAAAGCTGTGACCGCTACAAGAAATTAAGTAGCGCCGCTGTGTAGATTCAGTAGTGCCACTTCTATGTCTAATATATCTCAAAAAATAACAAATTTTGAAAAACTGAGAGAGGTTTTTGTTATTTGGAATGTTATGAGCACAAACCTCCTCCAGTTTTCAAAAATACCTTCTCAATTGTTCCCAATATAAGTTTTAAGTTAGTGACTCAAAACTGGTAAAATAACTCTGTACAATTCGTTTTCTGCTAGAATTTAGGTAGCACCCGCCTGTGTGTATGCGTGCGATTGGGTAGTGAAAATCCCTGAGTGATTTTGATTCTTGAACTTGGAGATTGGGCATAACCCAATATAATTTCAAGTTTCCCCAAAATAAATAAAATATCCCATAACAATTGTATTCATTTGCCAAAATGAATAATGAAGGATTTATGCAATGCTGAGGCATAAACCAATCTTGTGCTAACATACGCTCCATGGGGGATATAGTCCTCCCCATGAGGCTCTAAGAAATATTGTAGTTTCAGTGCCTTATCCTAGGACTTCCCCCAACCTTTAACTTCTGCAATTTGCTTTGATCTGTGAACTTCAACTGAAACTAAATGCAAATGAAAATTGAAACTGAAAAAAATGATGAAAATGATGCTTGTTCATCAAGTTTATTATGAATCATTCAAGTTACATGAAACAACCAATAAAGCCATTTCATCATTTTTTCAACTATTTGAAGATTTGAAATGTGCTCCCTTAAGAACCACAGATAATTCTTACTTGAAGGCACACCAAAGAAACATTTGGCAATACAATTTCCATTGAAGAAATCAATTAGCCTAGGCCCACTTTATGCTTGTAGACATGCTACAAATGGATCCTGAAAAACATCATTAATACTTTCGCTCGTGACATTGCTTTGTGTAAAAAGGAAAAGTATTGCATTAGGTCCTTCTTCCACTGTTCTTGGTTGTTGTATGGCTTGCTGATTTTCAGATTCATCCTCAATTCATATGGCCTTGGTCCACTCCTAGTCATGAGGTGTATTAGGAAAAAAGGCTTAGTGATGCTTGTCTTTCTTTAATTTCAACCTTTCTCATCTGATCACATGGCATTTGATCTTGGCTACTTAATGAAAACGAGCTTCTGTCTTGAAGAGGATTAGGGGGTTGATAGGGTATTTCATCACAATTAGAAGTGCTTGAGAAATTACATTCTTCTGTCTTATCTTCTGATTGTGAGGGATATTCATCATAGCTTGGCTTATGGTCCCAATCTCTCAGTTTTTTACCCTCTAAAATTATATTATCATATTTTTCTTCCTTTTTAGCAACGAAAATATAACATGAGGGTTGAAACAAGATATTGTTGCTTTGATGTGAAGGGCACTTCTTTGATATAAGGTCTTCAACATAATTTTCATGGAAATAATCTTCATAATCATCATACAAAGGTGCATCAATGACCATTTGACTATTAATGGCTGAGGGGATTAGTACAATAGTTGGGACAACTGGTTGTTCAGTGAAAACATCCTCATAGTCATCAAAACTTGGCAAATCATGGCACACTGGTTCATTAACAATAGGAGGGATTGCAACAACAAATGGTAAGCTATGAGTTCATTCATGACAAGCTGCAACACTATTCTCATGATGAAATAAATCTGAACCTAAGATGACCTCTTGACTTAAAGAATCGAGAAAAGGAGGAGAAAGGGAAATGATAGATTGTCCATATTGATCTTTCTCTTGGGAACCTAGATTTTACATGAATGATGCATTTGTTATTCAAATTTAGGAAAATTATTATAAAACTCATCATCTAAGTCCTTCTCTCTATAATCATCCCCTTCATCATCATTTCTAGAGGAATCACTTGTTGAATCTTGAATATATGATGCATACCCCTCACAACAATTCTCAGAAATTCTTTTAGCCGGATAAATTATCTTGCAATGAGAATAAAAAGCATCATGAAAGTACTTCAAAGAGGAAATAATAGAATAAGGGAGTTTTTTATACCATTGCCTCACATCGCCTTCCAATGAATACATGGAAATTTTCATCAATATATCTTCATGATGGATGTCAAGCTGCTGCATCAACGCATGAAATTCATGAACATGCTCAAAAGGGTTGTCATCCTCACCTTCCTAAAATCTAGGAAGCAGATTTTTCCATTCATCAATTTGAAGCACAGGATGTGGATAACCATCTATGGCTAAGAAATTGAGTGGGGCAAGCCTCCTGGCCATGATAGCCTTCATAGCCATTTAATTTGTCTCATCCCCAATGGAGTCACCAACAGATTCTGAACAATGGAGTAACCATGGTGAATGTGTAGTCTTGAAGGTGTCCAAATTTAGTCACCATCTAAAGCTGGACCTGTGCAGTGTCATTCTTCCCAGACAGCTTTTCAATCATCTCAAATCCGTCCCTGACAACGACACCAATTATGTTATCAATCGAAGAGTCACTCCCAGACTACAAATGAGAGTAAGCTTGGTAACATAGAAATGAAAATGGATTAAAATGGTTTGAATAGGTGGATTAGAAAGATGGATGAAGAAAGAGAGAGGGTTGCAAACTATAGATCAATGGGCTACACCAATGGGCAATGGAGTCACAAACATCCTACTCATCGAAGGCACAAAAACTGCTCAACATAAAACAATATTATTTGATGATAAGTGGACAAATGAAGAAGGAAAACATAAGGTAGAATGTTCACTAAACAAAGATCCTCTCAATTTAATGAATCAACAAATACTTGAATATAAACAATGACTGATGGGAAAAATACAACAGATCCTCTGCTACTTAGGGATCCATAAATCATTAACAACCTTTGATTCTCAAATCTGCAATATGTTCAAATAAGAAGAGATATAAATGAAAGAGTTACAATCTAAAATCACAGCTCTCATGAGTCTCCAATAGTAGTAACTCTTAGAATCCTAAAATGTCCACAGGCTTACAAATGAACACACATAGGAAAATGACCTGCTACATCTCTCTCTAGCCTTTCTTGGCTCATGAATCCCCCTCACCAATAGAGATCTCCTTCCTTAAATAGAAAATAACATCCAAATAATCTTAGGAGGTCGAATCCATTCTCCTCCATTGGATCCTAGGCCTTGGAGATAGGTGGCAACAATCAAAGAGACAAAAATCCAACAAACTGCTAATTTTCAGGAATTTGTTGGAAGTCATTAATAAATTGTTTCCACCTCATGCATGCGGCCTTTTATGGAGATAAATATTAGGTGAAGGTGTCTCTTGACATCTAACTCATCCTTTAGAAGCCATTTGAATCCTCCTTGATAGGTGGCAACCTCCCAACAAGGCGAATATCAAAACCGTGACCGCTACAGGAAATTAGGTAGCGCCACTGTGCAGATTCGATAGCACCACTTCTATGTCTAATATCTCTCAAACCATAAAAAATTTTGAAAAACTAAGAGAGGTTTTTTTTATTTCGAATGTTATGACCAAAAACTCTTCTAGTTTTCAAAACTACATTCTCCATTTTTCACAATATAAGTTTTACGTTAGTGACTCAAACTGGTAAAATAACTCAACACAATTTGTTTTCTATCAGAATTTAGGTAGCGCTTGCCTGTGCGTCTGCGTGTGATTGGGTAGCGCAAATCCCTAAGTGCTTTTGATGATTGAACTTGGAGATTGGTATTAACCCAATACAATTTCAATTTTCCCCAAAATAAATAAAATATCCCATAACAATTGTATTCATTTGCCAAAATGAATAATGAAGGATTTATGCAACGCTGAGGCATAAACCAATCTTGTGCTAACATAGGCTCGATGTGGGATAGAGTCCTCCCTGTGAGGCTCTAAGAACTATTGTAGTTTCAGTGCCTTATCCTAGGGTTTCTCCCAACATTTAACCTCTGCAATCTTCTTTGATCTGTGAACTTCAACTGAAACTAAATGCAAATCCTAGTGATGCTTTCCTTTCTTTGATTTCAATCTTTCTCATATGATCACATGGAATTTGATCTTGGCTTCTTGATGAAACCGAGCTTGTGTCTTCAAGAGGAATAGGGTGTTGATAGGGTAGTTCATCACAATTAGAAGTTCTTGAGAAACTACATTCTTCTGTCTTATCTTCTGATTGTGAGGGATATTCATCATAGCTTGGCTTATGGTCCCAATCTCTCAGTTTTTCACCCTCTAAAATTAGATTATCATATTTTTCTTCTTTTTCAGCAACAAAAATATGACATGAGGGTTGAAACAAGCTACTCTTGCTTTGATGTGAAGGGTACTTCTTTGATATAAGGTCTTCAACAGAATGTTCATGGAAATCATCTGCATAATCATCATACAAAGGTGAATCAATGACCATTTGACTATTAATGGTTGAGGGGATTAGTACAATAGCTGGGACAACTGGTTGTTCAGTGAAAACATCCTTATAGTCATCAAAACTTGGCAAATCATGGCACACTGGTTCATTAACAAGAGGAAATACTAGAAGCAGGGAGTGTTCTATACCATTGCCTCACATCTCCTTCCAATGAATACATGAACAATTTCATCAATATATCTTCATGATGGATGTCAAGCTACTGCATCAATGCATGAAATTCATAAACATGCTCAAAAGGGTTGTCATCCTCACCTTCATAAAATCTGGGCAGTAGATTTTTCCATTCACCAATTTGAGGCACAGGATATGGATAACCATCTATGGCTGAGAAATTGAGTGGGGAAAATCTCCTGGCTAGGATATTCTTCATAGCCATTTAATTTGTCTCATCCCCAGGGGAGTCACCAACAAATTCTGAACAATGGAGTCACCATGGTGAATGTGTAGTCTTGAAGGTGTCCAACTTTAGTCACCATCTAAAGCTAGAGTTGTGCAGTTTTGTTCTTCCTAGGTAGATTTTCAATCAACTCAAATCCATCCCCGAAAACAGTGCCAATTATGTTATCACTCCAAGAGTCACTCCAACACTGAAAATGAAAGTAATTTTGGTAACATAGAAATGTAAATGGATTAAAATGTTTTGAATAGGTGGATCAACAAGATGGATAAAGAAAGAGAGAGGGTTGCAAACTGTAGATCAGTAGGGTACACCAATGGGCAATGGAGTCACAAACATCCTACTCATCGAAAGCACAAAATCTGCTCAACAAAAAAAAATATTATATGCTGATAAGTGGAAGAATGAAGAAGGAAAACATAAGGTATAATGTTCCCTAAATAGAGATCCTCTCAATTTAGTCAATCAACAAATACTTGAATATAAACAATGACTGATGGGCAAAATAAATCAGATCCTTTACTGCTTAGGGATCCATAAATCATTGACATCCTTTGATCTTCAAATATTCAAATAAGAAGAGATATAAACAAAAGAGTTACAATCTGAAATCACATTTCTCATGAGTCTCCAATAACAGTATTGCTTACAATCCTAAAATGCCCACGAGCTTATAAATGAACTCTCACAGGAAAACTGCCTGCTACATCTCTCTCTAGCCTCTCTTGGCTCATGAATCCCCCTCTCCAATAGAGATATCTTTCATTAAATAGAAAATATCATCCAAATAACATTAGGAGTTCGAATCCCATCTCCTCCATTGGATTCTAAGCCTTGAAAATAAGTGGCAACAATCAAAGAGACAAAAATCCAACAAACGATTAATTTTCTGGAATTTGTTGGAAGTCATTAATAAATTGTTTCCACCTCATGCACGAGGCCTTTGATGGAGTTAAATATTATGGGAAGGTGTCCCTTGACATCTAATTTATCCTTGAGAAGCCATTCAAATCCTCCTTGATAGGTGGCAACCTCCCAACAAGGCAAATACCAAAACCGTGACTCCTACAGGAAATTAAGTAGCATCGTTGTGGAGATTCGGTAGCGCCACTTCTATGTCTAATATATCTCAAACCATAACAAATTTTGAAAACATGAGAGAGGTTTTTGTTACCTGGAATCTTATGAACAAAAACCGCCTCCAGTTTTCAAAAATATCTTCTCAATTGATCACAATCTAAGTTTTAAGTTAGTGACTCAAAACTAGTAAAATAACTTTGCACAATTCGTTTTTTGCCAGAATTTAAGTAGCGAATTTAGGTAGCCTCCACCTGTGCGTATGCATGCGATTGGGTAATGCAAATCTATGAGTGATTTTGATGCTTGAACTTGGAGGTTGGGCATAACCTAATATAATTTCAATTTTCCCCGAAATAAATAAAATATCCCATAACAATTGTATTCATTTGCCAAAATGAATAATGAAGGATTTATGCAACACCGAGGCATAAAACAATCTTGTGCTAACATAGGCTCCATGGGGGATAGATTCCTCCCTGTGAGGATCTAAGAACTATTGTAGTTTTAGTGCCTTATCCTAGGGCTGATCCCAACCTTTAACCTCTACAATTTTCTTTGATATGTGAACTTCAACTGAAACTAAATGCAAATGAAAACTAAAACTAACAAAATTGATGAAAATGATGCTTGTTCAACAAGCTTATTGCACACACCTACTCTAATTATTTGGAAAATGAAGTGTTCAAGTTACATGAAACAACCAATGAAGCCATTTCATCATTTTTTCAATTGTTTGAAGCTTTGAAATGTGCTTCTTTAAGCACCAGAGATAATTCTTACTTGAAGGCACGCCAAAGAAACATTTAGCAATACACTTTCCATTGAAGAAATCAATGATCCTAGTCCCACTTTCTTCTTCCAGACAGGCTACAAATGGATCCTAAAAAACATCATCAATACTTTCCCTTGCGACATTGCTTTGTGTAAAAAGAAAAAGTATTTCATTAGGTCCTTCCTCCACTGTTCTTGGTTGTTGTATGGCTTTCTGATTGTTTGATTCATTCTCAATGCATATGGCCTTGGTCCACTCATGGTCATGAGGTGTATTAGGAAAAATTCTTAGTGATGCTTTTCTTTCTTTAATTTCAACCTTTCTCATTTGATCACATGGTATTTGATCTTGGCTACTTGATGAAACTGAGCTTTTGTCTTCAAGAGGAATAGGGGGTTGATAGAGAAGTTCATCACAATTAGAGGTTCTTGAGAAACTACATTCTTCTGTCTTATCTTCTGATTGTGGGGGATATTCATCACAGCTTGGCTTATGGTACCGATTTCTTTATTTTTCACCCTCTAAAATTAGATTATTATCTTTTTCTTCTTTTTCAGCAACAAAAATATGACATGAGGATTGAAACAAGCTATTGTTTCTTTGATGTGAAGGGTACTTCTTTGATATAAGGTCTTCAATAGGATGTTCATGGAAATCATCTTCATAATCATCATACAAAGGTGAATCAATGACCATTTGACTATTAATGGCTGAGGGTATTAGTACAATAGCTAGGACAACTAGTTGTTCAGTGAAAAAATCCTCATAGTCATCAAAACTTGGAAAATCATGGCACATTGGTTCATTAACAATAGGAGGGATTGAAACAACAACTAGTACACTATGAATTCGTTCATGAAAAGCTACAACACTATTCTCATGATGAAATAAATATGAACCTAAGATGACCTCCTGACTTAAAGAATCGAGGAAAGGAGGACAAAGGGAAATGATGGATTATCCATATTGATCTTTCTCTTGGGGACCTAGATTTTTACATGAATGATGCATTTGTTCTTCAAATTTAGGAAAAGCATTATGAAACTCATCATCTAAGTCTTGCTATCTACAATCATCCCCTTCATCATCTCTGCTAGAAGAATCACTTGCTGAGTCTTGAATATATGATGCATACCCCTCACAACAATTCTCAAAACGTCTTTCAGTTGGATAAATTATCTTGCAATGAGAATAAAAAACATCATGAAAGCCCTTCAAAGAATAAATACTAAAATCATGGAGTGTTCTTACCATTGCCTCACATCGCCTTCTAATGAATTCATGAACATTTTCATCAATATATCTTCATGATGGATGTCAATCTACTGCATGAAAGGATGAAATTCATGAACATGCTCAAAAAGGCTGTCATCCTCACCTTCATAAAATCTAGGCAGCAGAACTTGCCATTCATTAATTTGAGGCACATGATGTGGATAATCATCTATGGATAAGAAATTGAGTGGGGCAAACCTCCTGGACATGATATCCTTCATAGCGATTTAATTTGTCTCATCCCAAGTGGAGTCACCAACAGATTCTGAACAATTGAGTCTCCATGGTGAATGTGCAATCTTGAAGGTGTCCAACTTTAGTCACCATCTAAAGTTGGAGTTGTGTAGTGTCGTTCTTCCCAAGGATATTTTCAATCAGCTCAAATCCTTCCCCGACAACGATGCCAATTATGTTATCACTCCAAGACTCACTCCCAAACTGCAAATGAGAGTAATCTTGGTAACATAGAAATGTAAATGGATTAAAATGGATTGAATCAGTGGATCAACAAGATGGATAAATAAAGAGAGAGGGATGAAAAATGTAGATCAATAGGCTACACCAATGGGCAATGGAGTCACAAACATCCTACTCATCGAAGTCACAAAAGATGCTCAACAGAAAACAATATTATATGCTGATAAGTGGAAGAATGAAAAAGGAAAACATAAGGTAGAATGTTCACTAAATAGAGATCCTCTTAATTTAATGAATCAACAAATACTTGAATATAAACAATGACTGATGGGAAAAATACAACAGATCCTCTGCTGCTTAGGGATCCATAAATCATTGACAACCTTTGATCCTCAAATCTGAAATATATTCAAATAAGAAGAGATATCAACAAAAGAGTTACAATCTTAAATCAAATCTCTCATGATTCTCCAATAGCGGTAATGCTTAAAATCCTAAAATGCCCACATGCTTACAAATGAACACACACAAAAAAATTGCCTGCTACATCTCTCATGTAAATGCCGGTTTTAAATTAACAGCTAGTAATTCTACCAAATGTACAGTAATTTCTACTAGGTTTATAAAAGAAGAATAATTCCAAATTTTCTCAACACTTACGCAAGTAAAATTTATCAATGAGTAATAAATCTAATTAAAACAATGAACAAATTTGAATTAAATACCTTAACTCTGATGCTAATAATCCTTCTTATTGTCCGCAGCTTGCTTCCTTCCCACTTCTTTAGAACACTACCCAAAATCGACCTTCCTGCCGACTAGTTAGCTCCTAGCCCTAGGATATCAACGGATATCCAAGCCCTCCGTGCCCAAAACCCCCAGCAACCCCGGTCCACTGTGTCAATGCCAATCACAAAATTCCTCCCTCTCTGCAATACTCAAAGCTCCCCAAAATCCATGGCCAACTACACGTAGAATGATCCTCCCCCCCAACTCCTTTCCTTCCTTATCCCTCCTTCACCGACACTCCTCCCCCATTAACTCCCTACC